>JASANE010023085.1:0-68786 GCA_030248225.1 Trileptium ribeirensis
GGTAACAGAGATGGATTACGTAGAAGTACTTAGCGAAAGCTAGGCTAACATAAATTGCGTCAACCACCAGCCAGTGCGCTTATATACTTTGTACATCAGTCTACATTAAATTAAACCAATGCTATTAACACAAATCAGCCATAAACTGCTTTCTCGGCAATTACCTGTATTTATTGAAACTCTGCCAGCAGTACGTATCACAGTTTGTATCATTTATAGCATTCTGATTAGAAAGTTATCATTATCATCTGACTTACGGTCACTGTTTGCACAACGCTAGCCTAAACAGTGCTCTCTTACCGCTGATCAGAAAATCACCTTCTATTTTTTTGTCTGAGAACCATATATATAGATCAGTACTTCAAGCTTCGTACAGAACGACATGTAACAAACGTACGCGAGTAAATGGAGGCGATTGAAGACATAGCGAAAGTGTTTGATCTACACTCCTTGCATTATAAGCATATTCAATTTGACGCAGTATGCTCAAAAAGGGAGTAGTGGGTAGGGTAATACATTTTTGCTCTCTATGTCCAAAACCGACATATTTATCAATAAATAAACATCACGCTACCCTGCACAAAGCAAACGCTTTCCGGTTGTGTCAGTTTAAACTGACGCCAGGCACGGATGGGGACAGGTGTTTCGACGACTTGTAAATGCATAAATTCGAAATCCGTGGCAACGATGGTGACAACCACGCTATTATATAAAGCTGGTAAAATAGTATTATAATAAAGCAGACCGTTTTTCTTTCAAATCATTTGATTAATGATAACGTAGTTCGCTATGCTCTGATTGCAGGTAGTCTCTGTAATCAGCTAGCTCTTGTTCTGCCTCTCATATTTGTACCATTTATTTCAGATACACTGTTGACGAAGTTCTTCAAATGTTGGAAGAATCAGATGATGACGAGTTTCAAGGTGCCGACATCAGCATTGCCCCACCTACAAACGCACACGAAAGCGACGGTGATTCAGGGGATGAACAGTTGCCATCGGAAGACCGAAACAACCTAAGCCTGAAAATCAAATTAGCAAAAAACGACTTCTAGTCCGATATACAGAGCTGCGGGGACCGTGTCAATGGGCATTGAAGATAGTGAAGACTCCGAATCTGATCAGACGAAATGGACATGGAAAAGGAGGCCAGCCCGGCTCCGAGCGGATACGGACAGAGAAGGAAGCCACGCCAGTGTGAAAGGGGGATCTCCAAGGAGATGGAGGCAAATTCAACTGGGCCCTTCCGCCACCTGGATTAATCGACTGAAAACTCGCCGGCGACACTTTTTGAGAAATTTTTTACCCCAGAACTGATGGAAATAATCTGCACCGAAACCAACGAATATGCCATCCAACAAGGAAGAGAAAACTTTGAGATAGACGTTGGAACGTTCAAACTTTGTACGTCAGAAGTGTACGTACAAAAGTGTACGTCGGAAAACACTCGGTACCGAAAATAAGTGGCCCGTTTCCAAGCAGCCGGCTTTCTGCTGACCGACGTGTTCATGGGGAGATTCGGTTTGATGAAACAAGCCACTGGATTGTCAAGGGTTCCCATGTCGAGTCGCCGCGCGTAAATTGCAAGGGAAGCCACCTTATATTACTGCGAAAAATGCAATGTGGCGTTGCATCCTGACTGTTTTAAAGGTTTTCATACGAACTAAATGACTATTACGCATTTATAACTGAAAATCAAATAATAAAAAATCGTACTCAGTAAACAAGAAAACAATATTTTAGGTTCATTTTTTATAATATTCAGCTTATTCAATTGCACAATAACATTTAATTGCATGAAGTTGGTATGGTAATCCATATAATCTGCGTAGGTAACCCGTAGGCGGGAAAAATCCTTTCACGGCTACGAACAGTTTTTGTGCTGCCAAAGAAATTTACACGTACCCTTCTGTGCCTAGCGTCAGTTTAAACTGACAGTTACTTTGCACCCAATTTCTAGAATACCAGACAGTTTTCGAAAATTATATTTTCGGGTATTTTATAAACATGTGAAATGCAGGAAAACCCGGCCCCAGTTAAATTGAACCTTACATAAAACATGAAAGGAAAACTTAAGCTTAAACTATTAGGCTCGGACATTAGTATATCATAAAAAGGAAAGGCACACATCTTGTTTTCCGCCCTGAAAACGACTCAAATAGCTACAGGAGGCCCAAACTTGTTCTTCTGTTCGTTCTGCGAAGACGCTAAATGATCATCGACAAACATTTATGTACAGGCAATAAATGAAGAATTCTTGTATCATGCGATTAATCATATTCTGTCGGACCGGTTGGTCCATTGGCAGCTGGACGTGAGAAGTAAAGCCCGAAGCTCGGCCCGACCTGTCCCGGCCCAGCCCGCTGGCCGGGCCTATCCCTGATAGCAAACGGTCCGGGCAGGGCCTCAATCTTAGAAGCGACGTACCGGGCCGGGCCGACTTTGTTTGGAATAAGCCCGGCACGGCTCAGCCTGACCCGGCCCTGTTGGACTCGTTTTGCCAATGCGAGGAACAGCAATTTTTATCGTTTATTTTTCCTTGTACTGTACAGATTTAAAAAGATATCATCTTAAAGTTGCTAACGTTTGATAAGTTGCTGATATAGTAACAAAACGGGACGGGCCGAACCGAACCTGGCGTAGTAATTTTGCCAAACGGGCGGGCCGGACCAACCCACTTCATCAAACGGGCCAGATCTGGTCTTGATACCGGAAAGAACGGGCCGGACCGGACCTAGCCGCCATGGCAAACGGGCCGGGCCGGGCCTTGAAATCCAGGCACATTCTTACCTCTATTGCCAGCTAAAAGAACTGTTGTTTACGCGTGGTGAAAACTGATAGTTTCCAAGTTTTTAGAAATCACAAGCTTGCACTATACGCTAGGGATTCTACTGACAGACTCCATGAGCACAAACTGCTTCCCAACAGAGTTTACGTAGGTGTTGCGCTGCATCAAAAGTAACAACAAGTTTCCGTGCTACTATCACCACCGAACGCTTCTTAAGTTAAAGCTGTCTATGTGATGATAAGGCGCATTTTCATTTCTAAAATTGGGGTTAATGTTATTGCGGATGAAGCTTAACCATTTATTTCTGAATTAATTTATATTTCAAGTGCCGATGACCGCTTGGATGAAAGTTACATTTTAAACCATTGTGTTATTTTGAAGCTATTACTAAGATCCTTAAGGCAGCTCGCAAAGCAGCTCACAACAGCCCGCGGACAATTTTGCAGTATATATTCCCGAATTTTAAGTTTAGTAAAACAAAATTGTTCAATATTCAAACGTAATTGTTGTCGAGCAGCTATTGTTAAAGGGTTAAAAAATGACCGCTATTTTGTTAGCATGCTTGGTGAATGGGTTTAAAACATGTACAGGCCGTACGTTGACAAACCGTTACAAACCTTTGGGCGAACCTCTGCCACAAGTTGCAAGCACCATGCATATTGAGTTATGTCTGTTCACAGGAAATGTGTCGAAGTCATCATTCAAATGAAAGCAAGAAAGTTATATTCATACGTACTCAATCCGGGTTCCCAGGGAGGGGTGGTGCAGCCCGGTTGGTGTAGGTCCAGCGCATTCTGGCACGTCAAGTGACACGGTCCCTTCACGCCGAGGGGTGTGCTATTGCCTCAAAGAGGACAATCCGTATCTTTCAGCCTAATATGAACATATCTCTGCCGTATGCACATATCACAGTCCATACAGGTCACAGCACATTTTGTAAATAACCCGAGAAACGGTATAAATACTGTAGCATAGATCTCGATAAGGGTAGAAGTGGTTATCCACCACTAAGGGTCGGAGCCACCTCCTCCCCGCCAAGCCATATTTATTTCTGCTGAATGCTCCACAAGCGCAACAAAAAAATTTGTAAAAATTAGCAAAAATTCGGGTGAAATCGGTAAAAATTTGGTAAAATTGACAAGACTTAGCAAAAATGTGGGCTGGGAAAGGCTTTCTCGAGTTTCCCGTTACTGAGCATTTGCAGTTTCCCTAGCGTCTCTTTTCTGATATTTTCTAGTTTCTCCAATTACACATCTTCTAGTATCCCTCATTATCTCATCTTCCAGACTTTCCTATTTCCAGGTTTTAAATTTTTAAATTTTAAAGTTTTCATATAACTGTTTTCCCAAGCTTTTAGTTTCCGAACCATCTGTAATTTGCTCAGTTAGTATATTTGCTCGTTTCCACAGCTTTCCACTTTCAACGTTTGTCGTTTCACTTTTCCAAACATCTTCCTGTTTTCGGACTAATCAGTGGGCAAAGCCTACCGAAATATTCTAGTTTCCAGTTTTCCAACTTTTACCTGTTTCCCAAATTTATCGTTCTCCAACCTTTTCCAGTACCCCAAGCCTCCCGACTCCCAACGTTTTCCAGTTTTCTAAGGTTTCCCGTTTTGCAACACTTAGAGTTTCCAGAGTTTGCCGATTTCTCCAATTTCCCTTTTCCTGGAATGTTTTCCCGCCATCCAAGTTTCTCGTTCTCCTACATTTTCCCGTTTTCTCATGATTTCCGTTTTCCCTACATTTTTCAGTGTACATAAATTACCTTTCCTTCAATATTTCCAATTTCCTGAGATTTCCGTTTCACAAGTCACATTAGTTTTCCATGTCTTCGGTTCCCCGACATGTTCACTTCTCTGTATCATGTAGCATTACATTGTCCAGTGTCCCGGATTTCAATATCACATTTCCCGAATCCGGATTTGACATTTTCCAACATTTTTCTGGTCCCAAAAATCTGAAGCCTCCCGTTCTGCAAATTTTTCGGTTTATCGAGTTTCCTGTTTCCAAAGTTAACCTTTTCGTATTATCCCGTTTTTCGAGTTCACCGCATTTCACACTTTCTCTGTTTTTCAGGCGTAGCGCTTCCCAACACTTAAAGTTTGTTTCCTGAGTTACTTTTTCACAACATTTTGCTATTTCTCGTGTGTTACTATTTCCCGAGCTTGTCGTTTCCCAACCCTTCCGTATACCAACAATATATTTCATCCCGATCGCTCCCCTGACATTCTTCCATTTCCAAAGTTTTGATTGTTCCAATATTTTACCGTTTCCACATTTTTCAGTTTCCCACACTTTCCCGTTTCCCGAGTTTCCGTTTCCAGAAGCTTCTAGTCTCCTAACATTTTCCATTTTCAAGACATCTCGTTCCCTTTTCCACGTTGCCAGGTTTCCCGTTTCCAACGTCGGCCCTTTTCCATTATATACTTTATAGTAGTTGCTTAGCTAGTACTACATTCATCAACATTGATTTTTCTATTCTTGTTGGTCGTTTTCCAGGTTACAAAAGGGGTTTTCGGGCGCAATCCTCCCCAACCACCCCAAAATAATCCAAAACCACATCCCGAAACTATAAATTCAGCTTTTTACAAATATTATTATATAACCCCATCCCACCAACCTTCCAAAAACGGAAATTTACAAAATTTTATAAATTAGCTAATTTACAAATTTTCGCTTAATGCTTATTATAAGCTGACATAGTATATATATCTGCTCTCGACGTTTATATTTTCTGTCATGCTTTTTTGTTTATGCCTACGGATTTCCACGCAAAACAACTGCGTGCTTAGCATAAGGCTTATTCTCAACGAGTTTGGATATTTCTGATGTTATTTTTGGATTGGAGTTTCAAAGAAGGATCTGCTGCGGTGTAAGGTGAAGGGCTGCTACGTGAGTAGGAACTAGATTAAATCACACATGGTTACATTAATATCAGTACTAAATAATTATAGTAATATTATTTCCCAAATAAGACCCAGGTGTTCAGGCTTAAGGAACTAAGCCTTGGGTATATAGTGGCCTAGTCAGAAATAGAATGACTTACCTGTGATATCAGTGGTGCAGAGAATAACAAGCCGAAATTTAACGCAACCGGAACCGTCCATTTAAACCGCAACCGGAACCGTCCATTTAAACCGCAACCGGAACCTGGTCTTCAAAACTTGTATATATTAATGGAATGGAAAGGAAGTGAAGGCCTCAGTTAGGCTTCATGTAGCACTTCACCGCCTCTCTATTGATAAACTTAACATAGAAATAATCACAAATTTTTTCTACACTGAGGGACAAAAAGCTTAAAAGAATACTCTCTAGTCCTGTGACGGTGCGCGGAAAATTCAAAAAAATCTTAATCAATATCATTATGTACTATTTTATAACACAAAATTAAATCGGCGTAATGCCGCCTAAGCTCTAAAGAATCCAATTTCAGCATTTGTAATCTCGTGACGTAATTTAGGTTAGGGGTAGTTTTGTAAAGTAACCGGCGAGTGAAATATCGCTGAACGTTTTCTAACCTATCAATATCAAATGAAGATACTCGAGACCACACTGGAGAACTGTATTCAAGAATTGACAATACGTAACTTTTATAAGCAACAATTAAGGCATCAATATCCTTAGTAACAAAACATCGAAACATCATATTAATAACACGGTAAGATTTACGACAAACATGATATATATGAAGACTGGGTTTCAAATCTCAACTAAGATTAAACCCTAAGTCTTCAATTGTTATTACAGACGTGAGATTTTTCTGCAAAATATATGATACGTCAGGTTCACGACCTAACCTTATATATTCTGATTTTTCCCCTGCTATGTTAAGTTGCCAAATCTCAGCCCATTCTTCAATAGACTTTAAGGCATTTTGCATTACATAAATATCTGTAGGTGATGTAATGTTTTTGTAAACTTTTACATCATCGGCAAATAACTTAAGCTTAATAGAATCTGCAACACATGATTCTAAATCGTTAATAAATATAGTAAATAATATAACAGATGAAGGAAGAAATGAAGGTATAGTGGATTTAAAATGTATTGAAAATAACTTTTACATTAAACTTAATGTATTGCGATGGCATTATTGTGTTTCTGAAACTTTAAAGAGACTGCGGAAGATAATAATGTTTATTTATTGATCAATATGTCGGTTTTGGACATCAAGAGCAAAAATGTCTTCCACTATACGCCTTTGAGCATACTGCGTCAAATTGAATATGCTTATAATGCAAGGAGTGTAGAATAAACACTTTCGCTATGTCTTCAATCGCCTCCATTTACTACACATACGTTTGTTACATGTCGTTCTGTACGAAGCTTGAAATTATTGATCTATATATATGGTTCTAAGACAAAAAATAGAAGGTGATTTTCTGATCAGCGGTAAGAGACACTGTTTAGGCTAGCGTTGTGCAAACAGTGACCGTCAGTTAGATGATAATGATAACTTTCTAATCAGAATGCTATAAATGATACAAACTGTGATACGTACTGCTGGCAGAGTTTCAATAAATACAGGTAATTGCCAAGAAAGCAGTTTCTGGCTGCGTTGTAGATAGCATTGGTTTAATTTAATGTAGACTGATGTACAAAGTATATAAGCGCACTGGCTGGTGGTTGACGCAATTTATGTTAGCCTAGCTTTCGCTAAGTACTTCTACGTAATCCATACTCTGTTACCGATCTGGACGGTTTAATCCGGAGATACCCAGCAGACTTTTGAATGTGTAAAGTAGCTGCTACAAGCATCAACCTGGCTTTTTTTTGTAAACAAACTCCTTCAGGTTAAAATGAAAAATTCCTACTGAAATTATTTGCCCTACTTACGTTTAACACGCTAATTGCTGAGTTAATCTTTTCTTTTGCTTGGTTGTATTTTAACTTGATCATTGTACGTATATATATTACATTTGTTTGGACCACAGATGAAGCAAAAATGTGAAAAATTTCAAACAAAATTTTTAAACCGGAATTCCGGTTCCGGTATGGCTTTTCCCTTTGCCGGAACCGCTACCAGAACACGATTTTCGCCGGAACCGGAATCCGGTTACCCCCTGCAGTGGTGTGAGCTAAGCCTGGTGGTACTAAAGAATTGTGCCTAAGCATTTTAAATAAATATTTTTACTTGCACCTTTGGTGATTAACTAGCTGAAACCAGAGTGAGTAGAGCTGGTCCCGCCGCAGCGCTCAAGAGAATTGCATCGCATAGAAATAAACAGGCACGCGGATCACTGCGTTCCCCACCACGTTTCTACTGTCCACACTTCGAACGCCACAACGTCTGGTGACGAATCCGTTCTCCATTTAATTCCGGATAGCCGTCATAACAAAAATCCGCTACCAACGTTTACCTCCAACAAAACGACTTAAAATAATAATTCTTCTTTATATAGTGGTTAGTTAATTAACGGATAGCAGCTTGACAACTACTCTGAAGATAGCAACGGATAGCTCAGTTGGTCGAGTCCCTAATTTCGTATCCAAAAACTGGATGTGCTGGGTGCTAATTTCACACCAGCTCAATATTTCAGTCGGCCGATTTCTGCACCATTTCGTCGTTTAGTACTTACCACAGGCCGAATGAAAAATAGGTTAGCTAACGTGAAGGTCGCATTGGGGGAGGCTGTCGGATTCTACTACAACTATCTTCTAAACAGGACCAAAATTTAACCGCGGACTTGGAGCTGCGGCTACCAGCTTATACCCGGGAAAATCCGGAAACACCGGAGGAATTTCTCTTCAGGTTACCTGTTTGTAACTGGGGTCATTAATTTTATTTTGTAGTGTTTTTCATAACTTTTGAACCAGTATGTGGTTGTTTCTATTGCATATTTATTACTTACCTGCTGAAAACACATTTCTGCAGGGCGCGCTTCATTTTAGCTCGGATTTTGGCATGTTACTTAGCATTTGAGTTAGGACTGAGGTGTTGTGCTAGGGGTTATACTGGGGGTAAGCCAAATTTAGTTTTGGACATCACCTGAGTGAATCGTCAAATTCCCGCGTGGGGTAACTCTCCCTTCTGTACAGACGCCAGTACTGCTAGGCCTAAATGAAAATGCATTGGCTAACACCTATTCAGTTTTTCATTTGGGTTCTCATATCCCTACCCAATTACACAGCAGTTATAAAGCTGCTATACGTATTCGAGAACATTGGAATTATCGGTGTCGGAAGACATGACATAAAGATCAAGGGTCTGTAATATATGCGTATATATTTTATAAACAGTTGCTTAGAATTGAAAAATTTTTTCTCAGGTTTCATCACTATATGCAGTATGATCTATATATAGCCGATTCTTTAATTAAAATTAACATTACGATATATATATATGAATTTCATATTCCAGATATATATTCAGACATACATATATCTTGAGTTGACACATTGTTTTATTTCCCTAATATGGCACCATGATCTAATTGTCTTACACAGTATCTATGCGTTTGAACTCCCGTAATCAGAAAAGACAAGAAATCTGAGAATTTTGGCATATACAATATTTAGGGGAGTCAAAGAATTTTACGGTTGCATCATAGAATTTTTCAAGGAAGTTTTCTTTAAGGGAATTTTTGTTTCACGGTTGCGCGGTTGTCCGCGTTCGTTAAATGGCATGTTAATCCAATCCGACGCTTGCGGTAAATGCATGTATAAACTGTTTGAGTAATAAACTAGATTATTTACGTTTCGCAATGCAAGTTGCGTTATAATTCGTTAAATAGTGATGAATAATGCCTACCTATGCCGGTATCGCAAACCGTGACGCGTACATAAGTGAAAACCGTGCTTAGCGTGCTCTCACTCACTTTGAAATTGTAACTTAACTTACAATAGAGCAACCCAGGTGTGCGCACCTGAGGAGGGCTCACATTCAAATAAATATATGCCGCATATCATATAAAGTGTGTATTGCATGCAGTGCCGTATTTCAATCAAAAGTTTTCAAATTTGCATATATGATCTCAACTTGCATTAATGCTATGCTAGATTAGTGCAGATTGTGATGGTTAGTTTAAAGGTGAGCAATTAACTACGTCTGGAAGTCACAGATATTAGCACTCAATGCCATGTTGAGATATTTTCGATCATGTGGGAAATAATATTATTAACCTTTGGTTTGCGTAATGAAATCCTACGCATTTAATTTATAGCCGTCGCTTTTATTGACATATTTGTTACTTACTAGTATATACCAGTACGTATATATTAATTCTGCTGTCAAAACATCGTACGTTAAAATTTGTAACCGTGAGGATCAACGATTGTAATCGCACGGATTGTGCTCAGCTGCAGCGTTGCTATTTCTAGCAATGAAACAACGTACACCAGCCGCCACAACTGATGTTACATCCGTTAATCATGGCCGAGCCAGCAGTGACGTCGGCGCTTTATCGGAAAAGTATGTTGGCTTAGGCAGTTAACTTGTTTGCTATAAATGTGAATAATTTTTTTGTAACGGTGCGAGCGAAGCGAGTGGTGTTTCCGCTGAGAATCTGGAGCGAAAGATTCTGAAAATCTCTTTTTTTGTCTTTCACCACTGACAAAATTTTTTTATTCGACTGTAGAAGTGATGAAAATGTGTCCTTTATTTTTACTTTTCTTTCGTTTAATTCTAAGAGCTCTGACTATATTCTCTTATTCTAAATGACCAAACTGGTTTTGTAGCGATTGTTTGCCAATCGGGTATACGGGTACCTATGTTACACAGCGTATATATATCTTCACAGAGGCGTCGTATCGAAAAACGGAGAACACTAGCCAGAACCAGCTCAGCGAGATTAGCAATAACACATTTTTTATAGAATATTTCGGTCCAACTGCTTTTGGGTTCCAAGCTTGTTCAATCACATTTTGCCAGAAATATTTTATGTCTGACAATTAAACTATAACGGTAGAGTAGATTGCGCATTGTGATGCGGTGCCGCGCTGCTGTTCGGTAGTTTTGTTATGGTCGAGCACACAAATCTGTTTATTGTAACGCATGCCCCTGTCATACTTTTGATGAAAAACATGCATTCGTCGATGTTGGGGGCCACAAGGACCTGATTTCTGTCATGCTACTACGATATCACGACGTAGTTGAATCAGTTAGCTGCTGCTTCTGATCCAATTTAGCAATTTTTCATTATCCATGACATAGGTTGCGCATCTATGTAGGCAAATATGATTATGATAATAAGTTTTCTTGGGTGGCTGAACGATTGCTTTGGAATAAACAACTTTGGCGAATTGAGTTTTTGTGACATTTCTTAGAGGACCACTCGTAAATGTCAAGACGAGCAATGTCATAAGGTCAATGAGGTTCGACTGACATCATAGGTCACCGGGCGATTAGTCTTTGGTCGAAGGGTTACTCGAATATTATTCATGTAGCCGTGATTGATTAAGTATGAATTAGTAAGGGTAAAACTATTATTCGGAGGACGACCTCATTTCCGCCATTTTGATATAGTGCTAGAAAGATAACTAAAGGAAAATAAATGTGAACGTAGTGAACTGTGGACATGTTTTTATGCATAACTCAAGAAGCGATGATCATATTGAGTTGAATTTGCTTGATCAAACTTCGACGTAGAGTTCCAACCTTGACCAAATTAGGAACACAATTTTTTGACTTTTTGTGGATGGTTCTTATATACCCCTTGTTAAAAAAGAAAAGTTTGGTCAAACATTTTTTGAAATGAAATCCCGCAAAATGTTCGTTTGCTAGGATACAATGCGTTGAGTCCAAATCTGCCAGAATTTACGCTGTATCTCGACTCCCTGATTTTGCCTTCAGCCGAAGGAGTGCCGTTAAATTACAGAGTAGTATAAACACGAAGGACGTTGCAGAGTCGTATAAACTCGAGGCATGTGCGATGGGGTACCGTTACGTTCTGCATAATCAATGGCAAAAATTATCAACCTATTGTTGAGTTTTGTGACGCTGGCTTCTTGTTAGTGCCGCTTCACTGCCTAATAACCGGCGTGACCCACTACTGGATGGCACAGCCTCTCGTCGGCACTCAGAATTTCAGATTGCCCCGGGCAATTTTCAAATTTCCTATCTGGAGCTATTGAATTGTGAGTGTACTGAAGCAAAAAATTCTCAGTGGCTAGAGTGGCAAATTTTGAACGTGTCAGTTTCTTGGGGTGACATGCATAACTGATCTTCAGCTGAGCAAATTGACTCGTTCATAGGATTCGAAAGCTCAAAATATTTCTTTGTGTTATTATTAGTTAGATGCTAAAATTGCCCAACTTCTTCCGAACTTAAAAGATGGTTAGCGGGGTCCGACAACATATTATGGATGGTATTTCGACAATTATTGCTGATGTCTTAGCTGAGTCAAGCCGATTTTATAGAGAAAGCTCTATAACATTGGGTATAATGTTTTGCTACATCGCTATTTAAGGATACATAAGATCTTGATCGGAAGGGCTTTTAAATGAGCTCTTGAAACTCAAGATGCGCTAAAATAATACATGTCTCCAGAATCGCGCGAGCTAAATGGGTGTTTGGTCTCATTTTGTAGAGCAATTCACCTTCTACATAGGGGCACGTGGTGTGAAGGATTGAGTTAAAAGAGGTTTTAAATGTGCTCATGAGACCCAAAATGCACCAACGAAAATATCATTGTCTCCGCAACCGCTCGAGCTATATAATATATGGGTGTTATTGGTCTCATTTTGTACACCAAGTCAACGTCTACGTAGTTGCACGAATATGCTTGTGTCATTATTTACGTGTTGTGTCTAAATAGCATTTTCGAAAGGCCCGGGAGATCCAAAATACAGAAAGTAGCTCCGCAAGCTATTGTGGTACATGTTGTTGGTGTAATTTTGCAGATGACTTCACCCTCTAAGTCGTTACACATTGCGAGTCTCAAAATATGCAACAAACATTCATATGCCCACAATGACTCATGCAGTCTCGTCTTTTATGTTACCCGGCAATGCGCCAAATTCTAGTATATCACAGTTTATTTTTCATTTAGCAGCGTGTTTTTGAGGTTAAAATAATTCCTATCTATGACTCATTTGCACTGTTGTCCATTTTGATTTGCTTTAATGCTTTGGACTGTAAAAACGTTATCTGAGACAATTCCGATTAATTCATCTCTCCTTTTCAAATGTTGTTCACAAAAACTCTTGCTGCTTAATCCTTTCATGCCTGCTAGGTCCAAATAGGCCGAACGCACATTGCGAGTCGTTGTGTTTACTGAGTTTGTCATATATCGCACGTTTGACCCTGCGTTGCTATTCGCTCACGTTTTGAGGCTCCTTAAGTAAAAGAGCAACAGCTCCCTTATAGCCAAGTGGTTTGGGTACACAAGTTTCGCGCGTATGTTCTGGGTTCGATCCCTGACACAGGCTTGAGTTTGTCAAACATTGCAGGATACACAAGTTCCGGCATTAAAGAATTAACGGCGCCTTATCGATAGGGTTCCGTATGTAAATATTTGCCGATCTGGCAATGTATTTCTATATGGCTTTTGAGAAAAATCTAGTTATCTGAGCAGCGATGTGAAATATAGCTAGTGTGGGTAATCTACGCTTATTGCCCATTGCACGGTATGAAATTCAATTTCCGACGTTTCGCTTGATAAGTTTCACAATGATAATACATCGGCAAAGTTTTAACGCAACTCTTTGGCTTCTCCAATTACCAAAATTATGCCGTTCCGAACTGGGGAGCGAAAATACCAGGGGGACGATTCCCACAATTTACTAGAAGTCAACCAGTTGAAACGGGTGGCTGGTGGAGCACAAAGTATTGTAAGCGTCGGAAAACGTTAAAAATGTCTAATTTGGCCACTAGTTGTGATGGTGCTTATTTTTAAAGGAAAAACACACGAGATTTCTTTGCCAAAATAGGGAAAATTAGCATACTTGTTACTCAAGGCAAAAATTTGGTTTTTTTAATGGCGCAGGAAAAAAGTGTCTGATGCACCTGGGTACCAAAATGCACCTAGGGGTATGAACTAGGGAAACATGGGAGGGGTTGAAATACCTGTCTACAAGGGAGTAACCAGAATATGGGTTCCGGTTATGGCTAAAATCGAGTTCCGGTTGTGGTTCCGGTAAAAGGCAAAAACCATACCGGAACAGGAATTTTGTTTAAAATTTCCATATTTTTTGCTTCATCTTTGGTCAAACTTTACGTTATTAAGTATAGCGAAGCGAAGAGTTTTTATTTTTTAAGAGAGAGAAAATTCGGCACTGTCTGCCCGTCCGTCCGTTGAACTCCTCAACTAGTCGGTAGTGGAACTACATTTGTGAGCGGAGCTTGTGCTGTGGCATTACGAATGTACTCAATTTTATGTTCTTGTAACTACATTGCATAGGGCTTTATCATTGGTAAAACTATTATATTTGAATTGTTCGACCCAAAAACCCTATAATGGTTTGATCGAAGCGATTCTATTTCAATAAATAACACAAATATTGCAAAATATTCTATTTTAGCTGCATAAGCTTAACTAATTAGTTAATTACTAATTAACCACCCAAATTTTTAAATCCCAAATATCAGGTGCACACTCTGACGTGATAGGCTTTCAAACAAAAATTTTTTTTTAAATCGGTTCAGTGGTTCTTGAGATCCGTCGGACCGAACAAACGAACGGACGGACATCGACCTTTTTACTCCCAGACAGAAAATAAAAACGCTTCGCTCGGCTTCGCCGAGCTCCGCTCAATAACTACTGGGCCGATTTAAAAATTTTTTGAAAGGCCTAATATCGGACACGTGCAAGACATCGCTTTTGTCAAAATTTGCTTTAGTTGATTAGTAATTATATACCTAATTAATTAGTTAAGCATGTTAGTCTATTTTTAGTATGTTCTAACAAAAATTGCATATTTTCAATGAATAATAAGTGTAAAGCTATTATTTTGGTGCATATATTACATTTCGCTGTGGTGATTGCTTAGTTACTATTCGAGAAAGTTAAAAACATTCTAATTAGTTAGTTAACTAGCTAATTTTTGAAAATTTTCAAAGTGCTCAAAAATTAAAAATAGATTGCACCTGGGGGTTTTCTTTGTCGCTGATCACGAACTGAAACTTTAAAACCTGGCTGTATATGCTAATTAGTTGATTAACTAATTAGGTAATTTTAAGCAAATTTTAAAATCATTTCAAAAATTGCTAATTTGTTGCACTGGACGGTTGTCGATCTACTGATTATGAATAAATGGCTTTTAAAGCTCTATGATTTTATCATGGGTGCTAATTAGTTGATGTTACTAATTAGCTAATTTTTTAGGTAGCGAGCTTTTTGTATGGTAGATTTGACATAAATTGTGTAAAATGTGATATTTATTATAAATTGATTAAATAGTTAGTTGAAACACGTGTACACACAAATAAGATATCAAATACTTTGCCTGTTGTCCCACTCACTTACTCTGCTAGTTGTATACACAGTGATTCTTGTTCCAGTACAACCAAATAAAAGAAAATATTAACTCAGTAAATTGCCCTGTGAAACTTAAGCAGTGAGCTACTCTACTTTAGGTGCGTACACCAAGGCTATTATTTTGTCAAAATAACGAATTGATGCGCGCCGAAAGTCACGTTAACATTTTTGCTATTCCCATTTTTGTGAACTCGAAGATTTGTGCTCTGTGATGCACGAATGAAGTTTACGTGCGCACACATTTGTGCATTTCGCACGTTTGTCTGCGGTCATCAAATGTCAGTCTGAATCAGGCAGCACTGTTCTCTGTTTATTTGTGTATTATAACAAATACGACAAAAACGCGATTGGTAATCGTGTTTTATTATGTACGCATTCAGGAAAATCCGATGCTACATCGCGAAATAGTGGCCGCGAATAACTCCTACGCCTTGTTGCATCGCAAATCCTGTATACATATCTCCATAATGGAAAATCGTGATTGGTTAGGTTTTCATGGCTTTTACGATCGTGAACTGACTTGACAAAAGAACTACCCAGGTATTCCTAAAATGGATTCACGTATTTCAGTGTATTTCCATAATTTCAGTGGAAATTTTTGATCTTGACCCTGCAGGAGTTTAACAAAACAAAGCCAGATGAATCCCTGTAGCAGCTGTTTTATCCATTCAGGGAGCTGCGATGTATTTTATCACTGAACCGATCCATCTTGATATACTAACTACTTAGCAGTTAGCTTAGCTAACGTAAAATGTGTTAAACACGAAGTAGCGCGCTTGTAAATTTTGTAAATCAGTACATTGGAGTAAAAAGATAGAAATGCCATTTTTATGATCAATTTTGAATTTTTTCATTTTAAGGATTTTGAGCAGGCCAATAAGGCAGCAAAACGACATAATAGTCCATGTTGTACAGGCTTTAAGAACACTCTAAATGCAATTATAAAGACTACCTAGTGAACGGGGTAACGGAGATCGGCACCGCTCCCGAAAAGCGGGGTAACGGAGATCGGCACCGCTCCCAGCCGCGCTAGTTCGCGGTGGAAAATTTGATCTGATCGATTGACCTAGTGAACTCTTGCGGCGCGGCTTCGCCCAACCTAACTTACTGCGATATCTTCCATATATTTCTTCCCACCACTGGTTGCAGTTGGGAGCCCCCGTTCAATGCACTGCGTACTATTTAGACCCTGCGCAATGGACAGATAATATACACTCTTGGTTTTTGAGCCAAACATTTTTATTAGATTCAAGATTTATTTATTTTTATCAGACTTGAACTGCACCAACAATCACAACAAGTGTTTTCATCGAACAGCGATTCGAATATAAATAGCTGTTTTGCAACAACCTTGAAGTCTGCCGAAATGAATGAAGATAGTCCATCCAGCAGCCACGCTTTATCAAATAGTCACGACCTTGGACCTGACTCGGCTGTAACTGATCAGGTATATTCCAACGCTGGCACCGATATAATGTTATAGGGCTTTCCTTTTTGTCAGAGTATGCACTGCACGTCGTAACAAGCGAACGGTCACGTAGGGTTTTGAGCATTCATATGTCGTTGGTTTGGTACTATAATATTAATCACCAAGCACTACAGATTTATTATAGACAAATCCAGCGAGAATTATTTATCTTGCTGATATGTATCTGGCTAGTCCAAACTTCGGAAATTATAGCCGGGGTCGGCCGGCTCACCGGCCCGAATTAGCCGGGGGCATTTTTTGCCGGATTTTGTCGCGTTTAGGCGTTAATTTTTCTCAGCAGGGGCTTTGAGCCGGGGGTACCCGAATTTTTGCCGGGGGCAGCTGAAAATGCCGCCAGTGTATATAACATGGTCAATTGTTTAAGTTTTGAAAGGCAATTAAAAATGTATATGTTTTGAACGCTGTTGATTAAAATATATGAAAAAATTTACATTTAGCAACCGAATGATATGATTTTGTCTTTGAGGAGCACGATATTCGATGGAACGGGAACTCGAGTTACTTTTTCATATATCATAAAAATGATTTTGCGGCGCAACCACTAATAGTGCAGAAGCTACATCGTCACTACTGGCGTGTTAGGTATTCTCAATGTTGATGCGCGATGTATTTTCTACCATGTACAGTATTCGCCTGAAAGGAGTGCTGTTTGATGTTCGTTCGATCAATTCAAAACTTTGGAGCGCTTTTTTAAATATATTCGAGAGCTGTTCGAAGTCTGTACGAAAAATGTTAGAAGATTGTTCTGCAATAGATTTTGTTATATTTCTGTTAGATATTTGTTCGTTCGAAAGGTGACACTTATTTCTGGTTAGTACTGTCTGTGCATATGCTAGTGAAGATTAGTCATTGTTAAAGTTGTACGTCAAGCCGTATATATTATTATAGGATGGTGACAATTTTTATAAAAGCTACAAAATTAAAAAAATTCGAGGTAGAGGAAGGGCATGGTTTTATGATATGTTATAGACGAATACGGTGGCTGTGTTTCATAGTGCAGTGTTAGCTATAAATAGTAATTAGCAGTCTAAATGGCGTGGGATATAGTAACCGCTATGTGAAATTGGTCTCGGCTTCCGTTTTATTTAGCACAGTGTCATCAAAAATGTTGTTGCATCGTATCTCTGAAGTTAACTGGTTTGTTTTGTAGTACGTACGATCGACCGAAACTAGTTGGCGCTTCTAAATTGGCCACTACCCTACCACCTTCATTTACGTATGTTTATATCAACCATATATACTGACGCCAGTGTAACGAACCAGCAGGATAAACTATTGCAGTACGATAGTTTGTGTTATAATTTATAAACGGGGGTTTCTTTTATTGTAGTAATAGTCATTCTAATTGTCAGCTAACCTCGGTTTCTGCTAAATATTGAAATCTTTTTATGCACAAATATAATGTTTGGGAACCCTAGATGTGGTGGTCTAACAGTTAGACTTCCGGTTCGATTAATGAGCTGTAGAAGTTTAAGAAAATGAAGTAGCTTGAGCGTGTTGCGATGACTTTAATGATGCATGTACCGCCAAAGGTTGGACTCTATCTTAGCAATCGCGGTAGCATGGCGTCTCAAGGCTCTATTGTCTGCGTGGGTAGCTGACGATCATTTTTAATGCAATTGCGGTGATGATTTGTTGACTCATCTCTCAGTCGTTCAGTGTATATAGTACCGTTATTTGTGAGATTTTGAATGTCTTAAAGACGATCGAGATATTTTCTTTTCGATTGAGCAATAGTGTGTTTCAATCTTGGAGTGTCATAAATTTTTTTTATTCCTTAAGTGACCCTCGGAAATAAAAACAGAAGGTTCCGCATTTTTGGAGAGGTCAGTTTCATTGTTAAGGTTACTGAAGGCCTGATTGCCCTGGTGGTATTGATTTCCGGCGTTGGTTTACCGGAACAGTGGCAGCTATTTTTCTAGAAACCCGCTCATCTGCGTCTCGGCAAAATCTTGTATTACTACAGTCTTATGCTCCGATATATATGTGGTTTGAAAATGTTTTATTGTGCATGTGGTGATATATTTCCTTATTTGGAACTTCAAAACGCAATACTTTGCGTCGTAGTTGGTATAAACCACTTAGCGCAGAGCAGAGCAGTTATTTTTGAGATAACAGCAGAGTTTAAAAATACCGCCAAAACACGCGAAATTTTAGATTTTTGAAATTTCGACTGAGTTAGTTTTTTACTGGTAGGAAGTGAACGATATGCCTTTATGTAGATTAACTAGGTAAACACGGTTGTTTAGTTTAAAAATGCATATGCCGTTACATTTTGAGATGGTACAAGGGCCTAATAATGCTCATTTTGTGCACCATATATACAAAAAATGCTTATGCGGTTAATTTACCGATTAATCAAATGATTTCATTGTTTTTAAGCGTATACAGTAGCTATATTGGACTTCTACAAGAGACTAAAAATTGTCATCTGGCTATTTTTAATTTATGAGAATGAGAAAACAAGAATTGTCTCTTAAGGTTTCGGTGTTGCTGCTTTAAGCGATAGTAGCGGTATTTGCGTTGCAGACGTTCATTATGCCATGAGTTGTTCATCATAAAATCTTGACATCTTAGAAAGTTGTGTAGTTTATTCCTTTTGGATAAGTATTAGATTAAAGACAAGAGGTTGTGTGGTTGTGAAATATGTTAAAAAAGACTAACACCGCATGGGCTCTGGCGTTTGTGGATTGACATGGCAAACCTGCGGGGTTTTACTGTCCGTTATTTCTAGGAAAATCAATTCTTTATACATACCGGGTATGTACTGTTCCTGATTGAGTGTATCATAGCAAGCTCGCTCTGTTTCGACTCGATACCTACTTAGGTTTGCTAACGTAAGTGACAATTATAATATTTTTCTTATCTTTACATTATATTGCAGATTAGCAACGCGGAGCTTCTCGCAAGTCAGTCGAAATTGCAGGAAGTTATTCGACAAACGAACCCTGAACGCACGACCATGACGCTTATTCGTAAACAAATTAACGAAATTGAAAAAGAAATTAATCGACGAATTGCTAATCAGAATATTAAAAATGTAAGGTTATACGTTTGATTGGTTTAAAAAATTTCGTTGAACTAGACTAAAATATTATAAGGAACAGAATATATACATTTGATAGTAGATTGAACGATATTGTAACAGGCGTCATATATACTGGACGATAGTGTTTAACTGTCACGTATAATGGTCGAAGTTTTTATCACAGTAACATTGGTATTTTGGAAAAGTAATTTTACGTTGTTAAAGACGTTTTGTATAAAATTTTCTTTCAGTAGGGACGTCATAGATTTGTTTATTGAGCTTGATGTTGTTCAGCATTTTCATTATTTGCTAATTGGCGTTTATTTGCATAAAGTGAATTGCACGAAATATTTTTGCGAGGGTGACCTGGCGCGGCCGCAGGTAAGTGCATATATACGACCGTGTGGCGCAGCGGCATTCCTTATATGGACGAGTCTTTGTGCTCGTTTTCCGATGAACAATACTTTGTGATACAAGGGAATGATTTTTCTGTGTTGGTTAGCAACTGCAGACGGGGTTCCAGCGTGCCTCTGCAAAGGGGATATCGGGGTAAGTATGACCCAAACTTCGCTTTGGGGTCAATGGGGAGCAATTATTTTATATTATTGAAACGGAGCGAGAGGAGTTTTCACGGATCGCGATAGGTGGAGAACCGTAAAATGTGTCGCTGTCATTCATAACTCATCTTCTGGTGGTCAGATTTCGACATTTTTTCGATAGCAAAAGTAACAACGATGTGGCATTTAGATGAACTCGAGCAGATCCAACCACGTCTTCCGGGTCAAAATGGCAAAAACAAGTTTTTATGAGTTTTTTTGCCAAATCTGGCCGTAATGGTCACCAGAGTTTCGCAATCCATATTTTGCGACACAGGTTTCGCATCGAAAAATGGAGAATCAACTAACTGAGATCTACAACTTTGCCGACCAAAGACTTTTTATGGGACCACTCCCTTTCCCGCTGTGGGCCTATGTATTGTTCGTCGAGCGTTTGACAGAAATGGCGATTTTTCAAATTTCGCCATGTTATTTATAGTTCCTATTATGTTATCAAAACATTGCATAACATATTTTGTTATCTAGAGCCCAGCTTGACTATATTATGCCTTTTCGTGGTGGTTCAAGGGTTTTACGGTCAACGAACGCGATTAATAGTATGTAGTGCGTTTTCATTTGTCTGATTATGTATTGCGTGCAGGACATAAAGAATGGTCAATATATAGGTATTTCTGAAGGCTGAATACAATGCTTTGGTTATCCATAGTCCATATACCTTTTCATGGGTTTTCGATGGGTTTAATGTCAGTAAATTCAATTTCCATAATATAGTTTGTTTTCAGTTATTTGGTTACGTATTGCGTACAGGTCATCAAGAATTGTCTATATAGGATTTCGGGTATACCAGCACAAATACTTAATGCGTTAATGTTTTCGGTGGGTTTAGTGTACTGGATGTTTTGGATTTTCAATGGGTTTAGGGTTAATGAGCGGTGGTGTACGTAAAATAGCCCAAAGGCTATGTTGGTTTTGTCTTCGAATGTCGGTGGTGTCCCAAAAATAGCCCAAAGGCTATGTTGGTTTTGTCTTCGAATGTCGGTGGTGTCCCAAAAATAGCCCAAAGGCTATGTTGGTTTTGTCTTCGAATGTCGGTGGTGTCCCAAAAATAGCCCAAAGGCTATGTTGGTTTTGTCTTCGAATGTCGGTGGTGTTCGCTAAAAATAGCCCAATGGCTATGTTGGTTTTGTCTGCGAATGTCGGTGTTTTGTGTTAAATAGCCCAAAGGCTATGTTGGTTTTGTCTTCGAATGTCGGTGGTGTCCCAAAAATAGCCCAAAGGCTATGTTGGTTTTGTCTTCGAATGTCGGTGGTGTCCCAAAAATAGCCCAAAGGCTATGTTGGTTTTGTCTTCGAATGTCGGTGGTGTCCCAAAAACATAATACAACCTGTAATATAAGCTGAGTTATTTTCAGTTCAACTATATTACAGCTACGTTATATTTTAGTCTATTTCCCGAATATATATACTTTTTAAGTTCAAAATTTGATAGTATTGTTTGCATTGTTTTTTTTGCAATTTGAAAGTGTTGTCTTTAGTGGCATATATACACTTAAGTCACTCCTGACAAAGAAATATCATAAGGATTTTGACGTCAAAATTTAATACGGCACAGCAATAGTCAGTGCATGTGCGGCAAATCGACGCCCCCAGGATAAGAATTGGTATATTATGTACGCCGTAAACAAGTGAAAAATGCACCTGTCGTCAAAAAAGCGAAATTTTATACAAAAATGTGACGTCTGGTCAAAATACGGTTGAAAGCAGTTATTTTCTAGTGCGAGTGAGGCAAGTTTTAGGACTATTTCCGACATGATTTTCAATCAGAATCATTCAAAAAAATTGTTTGTTGTTGAACCAAAAAGGGTGGAGGTCGCGACCCCCGAAACCCCCCGCCCCGCGGCTACGCCCATACTCGTGTACATAAGTTATTGCCAAAGCGCGAAACTGTGGACGGCAAACGTGTCGTTTTGGCCCATGTAACTTCCGTCGAACGATACCAGTGAACATTTGGAATTGATGTTGCTAATAATAATAATACCGGCCGTTGTTGTATACGGGCTCTGGGAGATGAACAGTGATCCATTCAAATTCTAATTTGGCAGTATTATTCGCTAAATTTGGAATGTTATTGGTTGTTGGGCGGTTTTTCGATTGCAGTAACAAAAAATTGTCATAGAGCCTAGGATGTGCTTGTGAGAGCCTAGCGTACCTGGGAAAGCTGTAATCGAACCTTTTAAAGCCGTTCCGAAAACAACAAACGTAGTCGTGATAGCATAGGATGTATAGGGCAACGGTCAGCAGTCAGGCAAGTACAGCCAAGATAGTCTCGGCTGGGCTCTTACATAAATGGTTCGTTTGGTAGTTTGTGTATGTTGGCTCTAATATTGAATTGCATCGCAAACATTATTATTAGGAACTTAAGAACCGAACCTGACATGGTTCGTGAAAAGCCAGAGCCTAAGGTTTATCTGTGAGAGCCGAGCCGAACCGGACATTGTTTAGGAAAAGCTGAACCTACCTAGAGGTTGAAAATACGGCTCTTTCCCGCCTCTAGTACGAACGCCACTTTTAGCGACGTTCGCTTAGCTTCATTTAATTATTTATTATAGGCAGAATTACACCCTAACGGTTGGATCACCTAACCTATATTTACCAGATCCTGATGCTCTCCCTCCGCGCTGAAGTCGATTGAGCAATTTTAGCCGCAACTGAAATTATAGAAATTTTATGAAGTATATACTTTAATTTTGGAAAATTAAAGTACTTCATAAAATTTCAGAAAAAGAAAACATTTGGGATGACTTGGGAAATTTTTTGATTACCCCTTACCCCTTCTTCGGTCCTTGGGTACTACAAGTAAAATTGTGTTGACTCTACATAGAATTTTGTAATTATTGGTCTCACGCGTACTTGTATTATTGTTTTATCTCAAAGATGGCGACAATTTGTTGTACTTCATTTCTTGATTATATGCTTATATCTTTTTTTTGTGAAAAATGATTATAACGTTTTCGGTTCGTCTGTTTTCGTAATCAATGTCTGTCTATATCGTTTAATCATCATTGAATGTGTGCAGCCATTTTGACTGTTATGATGCTATCTTTATGATTCTGTTGATATACAGTAGCGCTTGTGCCACGGCACTGTCTTGCCTGATACACACGTAGTAGGTTCTTCGGAACTTGTCTTCCACTATTTGTATTATCCTTTTCTTAAGTTGTATAGGTTTTAAAGTTTTTGGGCTTTTGAAACACTTTATGAATGATATGTTTGTCGTTTTCTCTTTCACCAGTAGCTAAAATTCATGTGTAGATCAAGCAGAGTTAAGGCGTGTTCACACGGTCAAACTTTTTGCTCAAATTTTGAGCTCACAATTTGACGGTAATTTTAAATGAAAATTGCGATATTTCAAAATTTGAGATCAAAATTTGAGCTCAAACTTTTTCAGGTAATATATCTCGTCCATGATTGGCTACAGGAACATTCATTAAAAGTTTGAACTGTGTTCACACGTTCAAGCCTGCAAAAAATGTAAAATAGTTGCTTTCAAATTTTGATCAAAATTTGAGCTCAATTTTGATGGAGCGTCCGTCTGATCCTGTCAGCTCGGTATACTATCTCATCTTCTTTTCTATGGTCGATAGATTTTCTTAGCGGCTGGTTTGATCAGTGTACGGTATTGCCGGCGTGATCAATGTATGAAATGCCCTATAATCTTCTGATTCATCTCATTTCCAGACGCTTGGATATATTTATATGTAAAGGCGTGTTCACACGCTCAAACTTCAACTTTGAACTCAAAATTTGAGCAAAAAGTTTGAGCGTATGAACACGCCTTTACTTCGTACTAAGTATCGATAGTTTATCTAGTTGTTTTGAATAGGATGACAACTAAACTTCTAAGCATAGCGCTGCCGCTGGGAAGCATTGTCGAAGAATTGGACCTCTTAGTTAGTTCTCTTGATGATATGATTTATCAAATTTTGAATTGGTTTTCGTTTCTAATTTTGTAAAATATCGCTAATTAGTTATCCGAAGACTGTGGTACCACAAACCGATGTATATATTATTCGAGTTTAGTTCGAACCTTTAAATCGAATTATAAGATCTGATTAAAACAGCATGTTTAGACAATTAAGATAATGATAAAATTCAGATAATCAGTGTTTGGACATAATTAATTTCACTGGGAAAACGTATCGCCTCGCCATTCTTAGGTATAATTGAACGAAGCGAAGCGTTTTTGTTTACGTCAGAGAGAAAAAAATCGGCACCGGCCGTGCGTCGGTTGTATTCCTCAATAACTACTGGGTCGGCTTAAAATTTTGCCTCATTTTCAGCCACTACGATGAGCATAATACGTTGTTTTCACCGCTGAATATTTAGCACCTTGCACGATTAAATCATGTCAACGTTCCCAAGCCTTCCCTTTCCTTGCACGATTAAATCATGTCAACGTTCCCGAGCCTTCCCTTTCCTTGCACGATTAAACCATGTCAACGTTCCCAAGCCTTGCCTTTCCTTTTGTAGATGTCATGCTACCGCCTAGGGTGATGTTGCTCGAAGCTTATGTTTAGCCTCGCTTCACAATTATTGAACATCACATTTTTGTTACGTGATACAAGTGTCAAATCCCCATGTTGTTGTGAAAACTTGACTCGCTTCATTTTCAACCGGATACGCGTCTAATCGCGCCCTTATATAGCCTATACCCTTAAGACAAACGCAGAGTGCAATAAGCAGTTAAGTAAACTATTGTCACTGGTCGCTGTATTTAGAACATTAACAACTGTCATTATTATTGCTTATTTTTGATTGTGTTTTGAGTTTTTAACTGGTATCGTTCCGATAAATGGTTTTCTGTAAAAGTACGTGTGTACGCCCGTATGGTTGGTTATCGGTGGGTCTTACTGAAAACAGAAGTGGTCGTTGTTTCTTTAATGTCCAATTGCGGTTGTCCTATCGAAAATACAATAACAACAATTGTTTTAAAACGGTCAGAACCCGGTTTGTCAAAATGGGTTTTCGGGTGGTCGTTTAGAGTCAAAAAACAAGCTACTGATTGTTTAGTTGTTCTTTTACAGTGCGTGTTGTGTGTATTTGGGGGTCACATAGTTCTTCGAGTTGTTGGCAATGCTGCTAATCACCTTTAGGCTATGCTATCGAGGCTACCAATGATACTTAGTGTGAGATTGTACTTTTTTTATTGATGGGTCCGTTATTGGTTCGGTAAGATTGTTTGTATATAGTTGGGAGACTATATATATACAGATATTCGCTGGCCTTTAAGCAGAACCGCGGGCTATATTCACTCACTTTAATTTTTTACGCCAAACACAGTTAAACTAGCATTTGGCCCCTGAAAAAAATCATGAACAAACTGATACAAAATTTACTCCACAATTCACGTTGCAAGTTCAAATTATACGTGAGGAAAAGCCAGATTTTTAGGCTCAGCATCGACTCGGCTCTTCTTAAATCATTACCGGCTCGACAGGGCTCTCGTGGAAAGGTCTTAGGCTCTGGATTTGCTCGGCTTTCCCTGAACGATGTCAGGCTGTTATCTTGCGATCAAAGGCCAGCCTCGGCTCTTAGGCTCCTAGGTATATATAAAAGTTATTGATTTACTAGTATATAGTGGAGAAAACATAGTATAATATACAAACCACTCAAGGAACTATGGTTGCATTCAGAGCCTTTAAGAGCAGAACCGATGTATTATCGGCAGTTCTTGATGCTGACAGATTATTGTACTATACATCGACTGTTGTAATTGTATTTTTGGTTTTGCAAAGGAGCTTTTAAGAGCAGACTGCAGCTTTTCAAGATACACTATGTTTAGCTCGGCTCGGTTCAGACCAATCTTAGGCTCGGGCTTCTGACATTATGGCAGGTTCGGTTGTAGGGCGCAGAGCACAAATTCTCGGATATTTCAAAACCATCGTTGTCTTTGGTAGGAAATTTGTAAAAACATAACATGCAGCAATTTTTGCTTTTATTTTTGTTCCTTTTGTTTGAAAATTGAATAACTTGTCTTATTGTATATATAGGTATGTATTTTCAAGTCTCAAATTTCAAGCATTGAAGGTAACTCGCTAAAACCTGACTGACTACTTTCAGTGTAGTAGTATTTAATTTCCGTTGCACGATTTTATATTTCTATTGCATTTTCCCTGTTTAGTTAGCAAGGTCGCTGCTGAAGCAGGGAAGATGCAATAGAAATGTAAGATCGTGTAACTGAAATGAAATACTACTACACTGAAAATGTCATTCTGGTTTTAGCGAATTGACATCAATGTTTTAGCAGCAATGGACGAGGCCTTCGACTTATGTCAGAAGCCAAGGGAAACTTGAGACTTGAAAATATATACATATGCAGTAAAACAACTTATCCGAAGCAATTTTTCAAGCGAAACGAACAGAAACAAAAATTGTTTTGGATATGTTGTTTTAGTGTATATGTATATATTTGCAAGTTTCAAGTTTCCCTTGGCTTCTGACGTAGGTCGAAGGCCTCGTCACTTGCTAAAACATTGAAGTTATTTCGTTAAAACCAGAATGACTACCTTCAGTGTACGTAGTAGTATTTCATTTACGTTGCGCGATCTTACATTTTTATTGCAGCGACCTTGCTGGCTACGGGTTGGAGTTAAATATTAGTAGGTTTTTCTTAAAAGTACCACAAACTAGCTGATCCTGGACTTAAAACTGTACGGCGACATCTTGAGGTTCTAAATAAAGTGACATGAAACGTTCAAAAGTACTAAAGTTGCAGACAGAAATAGAAGCAATGATTTCGCGAACAGCTTTCGAAAAATTAGTAGCTGCCTCAGATGCAGCAACCGTTTGGCTCAAACAACGGCATAGCTAACTACTAATCATGGACCTCGAAGTATTTCAAAAGTCATAAATATGCTAATGCCTGATTGGTTATCGTTATTTCTTTGTGCCATATAACCTTTAGTAGAATTCGATATGTGTGTGTTGAGAAATTAAAAGAGGCAAACGGTGTCTGAGCGAACGCCAAACACATAATAATATTTCTTTTGATTACATTTGGCTGTTACTGTTGTCAGAAGTTTCAAAAGAACATTTTGTCTGAGAATCTGCCTGCCAAATTGCGGTTATTTCCGGTTGCCGTTCTTTGCTTTTTTAATCGTCGGGGCCAGGAATTTGAACGCACGATTCGCCAAGACTGAACCGAATAGACGATACTCGAAGGCCGATATGCGTGGAAACGATTGATGAACCGTGTTCAGAAATAGCCTTCAGAAGCAGTAAAAAATTCTGAGCGATTTGAGCTGGACTCCGACAGCGCAATAGTTGAAATGCTGTCGCTGCTAGAGGTGTTTATATTGCCGCCATCGTCAGAGCGTTGCGAACTATAATTAATTTTAGCTTGGGATGAGGCTAGATGCAGTTGATGCATAAGGCTATAAACAATGAAATATTACAAAAAAGACACTACGCCGAGGTGTGGTTATAACTCAGTTTGGTAACAGCAGTAAAGCCTTTAAGGCTTGTACATCGTTGAGCGTCGGGTTTTTGTGTCGGATTGTTAGTTTAAGGACCGTTTCCGAATTCATTTTGGAATTTCCAGCGAGTGCTAACATTGAAATGTTGTTAACGCTATGCTCCGCGTTGCAGGATATACCATGCTGCTATATTGTGGAATTGTGAAGCCGTGTATTGTTGAGTCACTTGCCGGTACATGCCAAGATCCGTTCTTCAGTCCTAGTTGCCAAATGTCGATATGTGTTACCGATGTAGTCTGCTTCATAAGCATAATATGTAACTTTATACATAGACACCCAGACTGTAGTCAGTCCATCAGGGATCTGATCCTTGTGGAATTGTGAAGTCGTGTATTGTTGAATCAATTGCCGGTGCGTGCCAAGATCCCATGATGTTCTTCAGTCCTAGTTGCCAAATGTCGATATGTGTTACCGATGTAGTCTACTTCATAAGCAGAATATGTAACTTAGTCACCCAGACTTTAGTCAGTCCATCAGGGATCTGATCCTTAAAGCCGAAGTGACGTATCATCTTGTTTCCGATTTCAATAGCTATTCGAAAGTTACTGTCAGGAAATTTAGATTTAAGTTCTCTAAGGAGCTGTTTTTTCAGTCTCCGCGTGAACATTCCGAAAAAGGGTAATTTGAGGGTCAAGTGTTGGGTTTCCGATTATTCCTTTACTGCTGATTTCGTTTCAGAAACGTTGCTTCTCGACCCCGCGTTATTGTTGCTTTCATATAGCTTATTAAAAAGGTTCTGGTTGATTTTTGAAATTTTTTGTTCGGTATCCCTTTTTTTCCGTCATATTTGATGTAAAAATAGTATATCACTATGGACGACATGAAAATTGAAGCCAATCGTATATGTACTATAGAGCAGACATGGGATTACATTTGTTTTATACCGCGGGAAAATAACCTGTCGTACTGCATAAGGAGGCCGGTGAGCGAAACCTTTACGAAACGTGGATGTAAAAATAATACCATCATTATTAGAACCTTTAGCGTTTTAGAGCGATGTTAATTATTAAGGTACTGCAGGAACTGTTGGCACTGCTGCCGATAATCGACAACAGCGAAAGTGTCGTCAACGTATCGTCTGTATAATTTTGGTTTCAAACTTCAGGGGCAGTTGCGGTAATAACCGCAGCTTGCAAATTCATCTTTTGAGGCTTCTGACAACTGCAAAAACCAAATGTAATTACTATAATTTTTACGTCCGGTGCCATATTGGATGCTTTCTTAACGTCTGAAATAGCCTCGCATTATGTAGTACATACAATCACTCGTGATATTTCCTTTTATGTTATAAAATAGCATCAAGAATATTGTTTAAGTTATGGTTTAGCGTGTTGTTACCTAATTTTATCTGGTATAATAATAAACATTTACTACAAAAATACGCTACACAGACATTCAAAGGACATGAAAATGCAACTTCAGTTCCGGCAAAAATTAGCCGGAACCGGAGTTCCGGTTACTCCTTTCTGAGAAAATAGTAACATTCGTATGGTATTCAATATTTTTTCGGGATTGGCCTTGATCTCAACATGTTCGTCCGTATTTCATACTATTTGTGACCAGTGTTCGTAGTTAGATTTTCTAATCGTTTGAAACTGTGTGCGTACGTGTGGTCCCTTCAGAGCAAAACCCTGTGCTTCTACATTGTTTGCTATTGCCTTGAAAACATGTGAAGTAAAATATATATATATATATTAAGGCCACCCTCTACAGACTAGGCACGATGAATAGGATAGACTAGTAAATACTAGAAATCATCTGCTTAATATGTGTTTTTGCGAAACTCGGAAGGGATTTGAGATCAAATCAACGTTAAGTATATATACTGTTTGAAATTTATTACACACTTGACTTCTATAATATTGTCATGGTGTATTTCCGACGAATGCAACAAAGGCAATCGGCTCATCTAGCTTATATATTGTTGTTTCTGTGTTTGTTACGCTTTCTGCATATCTTTGTCTCTCGACGCTCTATTATGATTTGGGTATTCTGTGTATTTAGTCGTTTTGATGATGGTGATGATTGTTCCCTTGGGTCCATTAGCGAAATCAAGGATTTTAAAATACTGGTTTTTAACAAATTTGACCAGATATATAATTCGTCACGGAGAGACTGACAGACGTCGAATGGGTTTTTCTCCGCCGCGAATATAATTAAAGTAATTACCGGTGTGTGAGATTGGGCTTTTATATGGATATGTATGTATATATATATATTCAAATATGTACTCTATGGGGCTGTGTTTTTAACGTAAGAAATGAGACTGAGTTTTGATATGATTAAATAGAGAAATATTTGACGATTGTGTTTGACAGGTTTTGTTTCGTTTTCTTCTGTCTCTTTGTGTTAACGTAAACCGATATCCGATGGTCATATCGTAGGGATCTTGGGGTACACTCTCGCTATAATAGTCAATTTTAGTATTGAAACGTTAATGCGGCATAGCAGTAGCTGGGAACAGATAGTGGAGCAATATTTTATACTAGTAACTCGTAAGCGAAAGTGAAACAGAGGGAACGATTTTTCATCAAACGTTCATTTTGTGTAATCATGTATAACAGGTTTTGTGTTTGACATATACTATTCGGAAACCCCTGTAACCCTGATCCCTTTGAAAACCGTACAAATCGCATCGACCGTAAAGCCATCGAAAACAACAACTGTAAACGCATGAAGATTGCTTGCTAGTGCTAGATAACCAACCCAGCGTATTGAACACCTATTCAAAAAACGTTCGTCATGCATTGTACGCAATAGATATACCAATATACTGAAGCCAGACTATATTTATTTTGGCGATCGGGTTCATGGACCTTAGACCCATTGAAAACATCTGAAAAGACAAAATATTCGTGTTGTACTCCAAATAGCCAAACCACCGAATTCAGCGTACCGAAAAGTCTTTATAGACATGCCTTGGTGCCCTGCATGCAAAACGTAACCAGACAAATGAAAACTCATAACATTTTAGAAATCGGGTTCGTTGACAGTAAAACTCTTGAAACCCCATGAAAGGGTATAATACAGTTAAGTTGGGCTCTATATACCAGAACCATCGTATCCAGCGTGCTTGATAACCTAATAGGTACTAATTGTATGGTAAAAACAAGCAATAACATATCTAAAATTTAAAACTCGCTATTTCTGGCAAAGGGCATTTCTGGGAAAAAAGTCGTGGTCACCAAAGTTGTAGATCTTTATTCTGTATTAGATTAGTGTGAGCTATATCGTGAAAGATCAATATATATATCAGGGAATAACAGGAACCTAAATTTACCGGAACCGGAACCAGCAACCGGAACTGTCCTTTTAAACCGGATCCGGAACGGGCACCTGGTCTTCGAAACTTAGATATAGTAAAACAGATAAAGGAAGAAATGAAGGTACCGTGAATTTAAAATGGATTAAAAATAACTTTTACATTAAACTTAATGTATTGCGATGGCATTATTGCCTCTCTAGAACTTTCGAGATACTAGGGAAGCAAATAATGTTTATTTATCGATCAATATGTTGGTTTTTGGACCCGCAGAGCAAAAAAATGCCTTCCGCTATACAGCTTGTGTAAATTGCGTCCAACTGAATGTGCTTATAACTAAACATGCCTGCATGGAGCGTTGACTAAACATTTTCGATGTGTCTCCAATCGCCTGCCTTTACTACACATACGTTTGTTACATGTTATTCTGTAGGCAACTTGAAATTGTTGTTATATTTGGTTCTAAAAGAAAATAAAGGAAGGTATACTATACTTTTTTGATAAGTGGACAGAGACATCGTTTAGGCTACCATTGGACAATCAGTGCCCGTCAGCTAGATGATAATGATGATAACTTTCAGATCAGAACGCTATAAATGAGGTAAACTGTTATTGTGCTTGCGCAGTTTCAGTAAATACAGTTCATTGCCAAGAACGCAGTTTCTGCCTGCATTGCAGACATTTTACTTTACTTCAATGTAGACTAACTTACAAAGTTTACAAGCCCACTAGCTGGTGCTTGACACAATTTATGTTAGCCTAGCTTACAGCTAAGTAATTCTAAATGTTAGCGAGTTGGGGCAGTTTAATTATAACATACCCCACAGACATCTGAATGAGTAAAACAGCTGCTACAAGCATCAAGTTGGCTTTGTTTTGTTAGCAAACTTCTGCAGGGTCAAGATGAGCAATTGGTACTGAAGTAACGTATCCTACTTACTTTTCAAATGGCAATGTGAAAATTTCAAACAAAATTTTTAAACCGGAATTGCGGTTCCGGTATGGTTTAAAATTTTGCCGGAACAGCAACCGGAACACGGAATTCCGGTTACAACCTGATATATTCCTTTTGGTTATTTAAATTACCCTATATTGTAATGCTCCTCTATTTAATCATTCGAATCAAAATTGGATAGATTGTAAGTAATAGTTGTAGCCTATCTTGCCATGCATTCAGATATTTATGTCCTCGCTGCTATAACTGATGTAGCAAACTATTGAACATACGGCTAAATATGATAAAGCTGAGTTGTAATAGAGCTAACTATAGCTAACAGTGCGTTCAGATATTTTAACTCGTGGCTGTTTTTAAGCTGTGTTACAATAGTAAATAACATCTCTGCAAATACTAATATTAATTGATGATCGGATGTCCGCCCGGTAGCGATGCTGCCCGTGCGGCGTTTCACGGCGAACCCCTCGATGCTTACCGTCATAGTATTGTCCTCGCGCCCTCAGGTGGTGGTCATACTGTAGGCACGTCTCCGGACGGTTCCCTTACGCCATCTTCATCTCATCATAATAGTCCGTTTACGTCGTACGTATCGACATATTTACTTTGCTATGCTCAGCATCATGCTAACGGTAAGTAGCGTTTGACATGTTTAGTGCAGCATTGTTTAAATTTTTCCTCTATAAGATTTTTTATTTCCAATAAAAACAGATATTGATACGTCTGTCTGCGAAAAAGTATGTGAATTTTGGTGGATCTATTTTACCTCCATTTAACCGGATTGTTCATGTGGATCGCTATGGATTTGCAACGTTTCCAAGACCGAAGTATTGAGATTAGCATAGCGCAGACGGTTTAGCTTGGCATACCTGCGGTTTTGATATAATCCGAATAAGTTGTTCGAAGTGGGTGAATACATATTAATTTTTTGGTGCCGTACATGCGTATTTTGTTGGATATATTTTACCTCCATTTAATCGGATTATTCATGTGGATCGCTATGGATTTTCAACGTTTCCAAGACCGAAGTATTGAGATTAGCATAGCGCAGACGGTTTAGCTTGGCATACCTGCGGTTTTGATATATAATCCGAATAAGTTCGTCGAAGTGTGTGAATACATATTAAATTTTTGGTGCCATACATACGTATTTTGGTGATAACATGATAGTGGGGTATTACTTTATAACTTATCAGTTGGGCATTACTTTCGCAATACGTGTGACTAGTGTAGCTGCAGTACATGTGTCAGGCTGGTAAGATTATGTTTCTGCATTACTAATGTACTTTGAATAGCCTATTCTAACATGGGATAGTATGATCAAAATTATTATCTATGCTTTATCATTTTTAGAGTGATTTGAATAACATCTTTTTCTGGTAATGCCGTGTAGTGGCAATGCCTACCGAAAGCACTATTGTTTTAACGCCTCCGACGCTACACAATACTTGCGCGCGGACGTTAGCAATCATGAGCAAAATTAGACAAATGCTAAGGGAAACGTAAGTGCGACATTTGCCGCCTTATGCTGCTGGCACGAGACATCGTACAGTGCTTAAGTCACACTATGCTACACTAAGTGCTTAAGTCACACTATGCTACACTAAGTGCTTAAGTCACACTGCGCTACACCAGGTGCTTAAGTCACACTATGCTACACTAAGTGCTTAAGTCACACTGTGCTACACTATGTGCTTAAGTCACACTGTGCTACACTAAGTGCTTAAGTCACACTATGCTACACTAAGTGCTTAAGTCACACTGTGCTACACCAGGTGCTTAAGTCACACTGTGCTACACTAAGTGCTTAAGTCACACTATGCTACACTAAGTGCTTAAGTCACACTGTGCTACACTAAGTGCTTAAGTCACACTGTGCTACACTAAGTGCTTAAGTCACACTGTGCTACACCAGGTGCTTAAGTCACACTGTGCAACATTAGAATTAAGCATATTCAGCTGTGATCAAATGCTTACATGGTTGCGTCGACCTCACTTCAACCATCGTCTCTTATCCTGGAATGTCGCGTTTTTATTATGTATATAATATTTGTTTTATGTATTTTTTTATTATTTACTTTTGCAATTTTAGGCAGCGCCGTTGCAGTCGTCGTCGTGGTCTGCATCGGCTTTATATTGCTGCTTGTCGTCGTCGGAATAATGAAGCTTCGCTCGACGCGTAATCGTCATCGCCGCGATGCCCACTCGGACCTAGCGTGGGACGATGGTGGACTCAACATTACGGTCAATCCGATGGAAGTAAGTTGAGGTGTACGTTTTGAAGCCGACGGTCTTGTTTACACTAATTCGCTAGCACAAACAGAACAGCTAAGTTTTCGGGAAAGTATTAGCAAATTTTTCTCGAAAATTTTGTCTTATTTTGCAGGGCAAATTCATCCTCTATATAGCAGCAATTAGTGTACTGCTCTTATCAATATTTACGTTGCAGGAGTGAATCAGAACGGCTTTTCAGTGGACCCATGGTGCCCAAAATACACTAATATGGAAATATCCCCATAGCCATGGGTGTTTTTGTTTTGGTCTCATTTTATAGGGCAATTATTCATCCACTATATAACTGCAAATGGTGTGCTGTTACTGTCATTACTTACACTGCAAGGTTAGGTCAAAAAGGGTTTTACAATGGGCACTAGGGAACCCAAAACACACGAAAATACTATTTTGGGGTCGACATTGCAAAGTCTCTCATTTTGAGACCTCGAATCCCTGGACTTTTCATGGTGCTGAAATTAGTTAAATCTAAGCTACATGTTTTTGTGTTTTTCTGGAGTTGTGAGTAAGTCTGGAGGATATTTAGGAATACTTTGTTATGTAACTTCAATGCAAGCGTGTTCAATGATTCTGTTCATGAAATTTTATAATAACCCCTTTGTATTGGTAAAGATATGACAACGATTAGTACCAAAATTAATTTACTGTGTAATTTCTTGTATACAATCATTTCATACATTTCAATAGTAGTGTGCTTGAAATTTCAGGATGTAGAACCTGGAATTGGCCGTGCGAAACGATGCCATTCTGAATACTCTGACGACTCATCGGATGACTGTGACAGGTAATCGAAAATAATTTGTTGCTAGAACGGCTCCGGTTTTAGGCCGTGTTCTCAGATTGTCTCCAATCCGACACGACCAATTTTTATACATACCGTAGACGTAACGTATAAATGTGTATGTGTTTTTATCACATAATTTCATCCGATTCCGGGTCAGACAAATTTGTGCATGCTGTGTTGGATCGATTCGGACGCAGTGTGAACACGGCCTTAGAGTCTTGGCTAGGTGCTTATTAATTCCAGTGTGCAAGCAATTGAATAACAAGGTCTTTTCGAGTCTTACATTTTCATTTTCTGAGGGACTTACAAAATATGAAGTATATGCCGTTCGGCGTAGGTCGACCTTGGTTTCATACCGAGATTAATTTAGAAACTACATTACGTTTACTTTCCCTGTGAAGGCGTTTATTTTGACGCATGTCTATCTTGTGATTTCAGTGTTTACTCTATCTGTGGAGTAATCAGAACTGAGTAGAGAATGTGTATTGCAGGGTAAAAGCTTTTAAATTCCGTCTGTGTGGGTGTGATCGGCCATAACTCAGGAACGACTTAACGATTTTCATGGTATTAGGCTCATTCGAACCGGCATAGTCTGTTTATCATGTACATCCCCGAGCGTTTTTTTGATTTGGGTTCTGTTTCCGGGGTCAGGGGTCAAAATGTGGGTTTTTACACTATTTTAGTACCCTTCATGGAAGCAAGGTTATTTTTATCTTAACTTTGGACTTTGTTTTCTCTGATTTTTCATAGTAAAACGATAAATGCCAATGGGCATTTTTGTTTTTCGATTAAGGTTCCGGTTCTGGAGTTATGGGGTTTGAGGAATGGGGGTATGGCTCACCCATGGTTCCTCGACCCAAAATTTGAAAATTTTTCTGACGTCCTAGCCGGCTAAAAAGTTTTACTTGTGGTTTTCGGGCATGGGAAATTAGTCGGTATTGGTTTAGTAGTGTGACATATGGCTCAACGGATACAGGGGTATTGCGCCCCATGGTTCTCAATCAGAGGTCAAAATGAGGGTTTTTACACTTTTCAGCACGATTCAAGGAAGTACGGTTATTTTTATCTTCATTTTCGAATTTGTTTTCTCTGGTTAGTTTTATTTCATAGTAAAATGATAAAGGTCAATGGGCATTTTTATTTTTCGATTAAGGCTCCGATTCTGGAGTTATGTTGTGTGAGATATGGCACCCTCGTGGTTCTACAACCCAAAATGTATTCCTAATTTTATTGTGACGTCCTGGGAGGCTGATAGTTTGCACTTGGGGGTGTTCGGGCATGGGAACATGTTAGTTTTGTTATAACTTGTGCGGTATTGCGTAATATCCACATATAGCATATCAACGTATGCTATCGAGAAGTCATGAGGCCTAAAGCCCAGTTCCCAACTACGGCTTTACGACACGGTTTTTCTCCTATACTTCAATATGGGGTATTAGTATGGTGGCATAAACTCAAAATAGGTTTGTTTGCAAAGAAATTGGACGAGGTTACGCGACTGAGTTTGCTCATGGCAACTGGGGCAATGCGATCTACACATGGGTTTACAAGCAGTATTATGCGTTCCACCTGCTGACATATCGCTATTACAGGAGGCCATAGGTCTGTTACCATAGGTCACTGGAATATGAGTTTCAGTAATTGCAGTAGAGGACATTTAAACGTGGATCACCTGGTGCAGATGGTACTAAGTATTCGGTTACCATGCGATCGCATGGCTAAAGAGTTGGTTGATGCACCAACGTGGAAAGTCATCATACCAAAACGTGAAGAGTGCTGAAAAACAGAACACCATCAATTGCTACACAGATGGTTCTAAATTGGAACTGCCTAACGGACCACTTGTCGGTGCTGGCATATTCCTAGAAAACATGTTAAGACATTCCTGTCCACTTGGTAGTGCTGGCTCAGTGTTTCAGGCTGAAGTCTATGCTATCATGGACTGTTCTTACATGCTACAACAGAAAAAACTGAGGAAAAATGTAATATGTATCAATTCAGACAGCCAGGCGAAAATTCAGGCAATTTCAGGTAGACACGTACGCTCCAGACTAACTAGTACTTGACTGCATTAACAGTCTTAGGTCACTATGTCAGAATAATAGCGTCATGTTAAAATGGATTCCTGGCCGTGAAGAATATTTAGGAACTGAGATTGCAAACAAACTCGCAGAGCAGGAACGAAGAAATATATCGGGCCATAACCCATATTTCTTATCAAGGCCATCAATATTGGTATTGAAAGCAGGAAATTGACATTCTTATCCCATCATGGGTTGACAGGGGGAACAGCAAAAGATGACTAAACTCTTTCTACCTACGCTACATAAGAAATATAGCAAATATCTTAGAAAGCTGAATAAGACAAGGCTGAGGTGTGCTGTAAACTTGATTACAGGCCATAACATATTGAATTACATGTTCAATTTGAAATTGACAGATAATCAGCAACGCAGGGGGATACCGCAAAACAACAAATACTGCGTTGCCTGTGGGTGAGGGCCAACTGCGATCCAAAATTTATGGAAAGAATATAATTTTGGGAACATCCACTCTGTGCGATTATGAAGATTGTCAGGTTTTCGACGGAATGTCGAAGACTTGAGTGAAGTAGTTCTGAACGAGACGGTGTAAATGGACACTTCTTCTATAGTGTAAACAAGGGTCGGACAGTCCATTCGGTGAGTCTCTTTTCTGTCAATCTATCTATCTATGCTATCGGGAACTGATTGGCTGATAGGTGTACCTATGCTTCACTACGCTCTGTAATCTCGATAGAGTTATTATTGTTATTGCTGGTTTTTGTTGGCAATGGTACCAGCAAACTTGGGGGTGGGGGAGGGGGAACGTGAAAAGCAGCCTACATAATATCCAGTTTTCATGTTGTACAATAATCAGAACGTAGTGAAACGTAGTGGAGATTGTGTGTTGCAGGGGTGAAATATTTTAAATTCCGTGTGTGTGTCGTTAAGTTTAATATAAAATTTATATAAAATAAGTAATCAGAACGTAGTGAAACGTAGTCGAGATTGTGTGTTGCAGGGCTGAAATCTTTTAAATTCCGCCTGTCTGTGTGTGTATGATCGGCCATAACTCGGGAACGACTTAACCGATTTTCATGATCTTGGACTTATTCGAACCGGCATAGTCGATTTACCGTGTACATCCCCGAGCGTTTTTTTGATTTGGGGTCTGGTTTTTGGTCCCGTTTTACCCCATTTTAGTACCTTTCACGGAAGCAAGGTTATTTTTATCTTAACTATCATTTTTTTCTCTGGGTGGTTTTATTTCATAGTAAATAATAAATGCCGATGCCTCATTTTGTTTTTCGATTAAGGCTCCGGTTCTGGATTTACGGGGTTTTGAGGTACGTGGGTGTGGCGCCCCAATGGTTCCTCGACCCAAAATTTGAAAATGTGTTCTGACGTCTTGGGCGGCTGGTAAGTTTTTGTTGGGATTTTCGGGCATGGGAAACTCATTGGCGGTGCCGGTTTCACTCTGCGACCCATGGTTCCATGGGTGTGAGGGCATGGCGCCCATGGTTGCGTTCAGAGGTCAAAATGAAGGTTTTTCAGTAGCCTTCACGGAAGCAAGGTTATTTTTAACGTAACTTTCCAGTTTTTTCTCTGGTTGGTTTTATTTCATAGTAAAATGATAAATATTGATGCCTCTCTTTTTGTTTTTCGATTAAGGATCCGGTTCTGGAGTTATGGGGTTTGAGGTACCCTCGTGGTTCCTCGACCCAAAATTTGAAAATTTGTTCTGACGTCTTGGGCGGCTAATAAGTTGCACCCGGGGGTTTTGGGCCATGGGAAACTCATTGCTGGTGTTAGTTTTGTTGTAACATGTGCTGGTATTGTGTGATCTCCACATATAACACATCGACGAATGCTATCGAGAGCTAATTTGATGTGCACGCAAAAGACGTAGGTGTACAGTTACAATCAGAATTAAGTGCTCAAAAATCGATCGAAACTTCGTTCGATTTCGATCGTTTGCGTTTAAACGAAAATCGATCGTTTAAACGAAATTAGATTAATTTAACCAATTTCGATTGCATCAAAATAAAAATGAAAATTTAATAAAACATATTAGTTCGCGTTTAATTTAAAGAATTTCTATTGTGTTGAAATAAAAATATTTTTTATAAAAAATGTTAGTTTGCGTTTAATTTAACGAATTTCGTTTAAACGAAAATCGATCGACTGCGTTTTCGTTCCATTTTGTCTGCGTTCGATTTTACAAGCACTTAATTCTGAGTGTAACTGTAGGTGTTGTACCTGTGCTTCACTACGTTCTGCAACCTCGATAGAGTTACTAGTACATCAATGCTCAGTCCTTATGGTTAATCTAACTATATTTATTTACGTCGGAATTCCACGTAGAAAACAGTCTTTTTGTGGGGGCCAACCATACAGAATATCCAAAAAAGTGAATAAGAAGAAGAAAAAGTCGCAACCAAAATTATGTATAAATTTTAGTCTGGCCAGCTACAATATTTTACTTTCATGGCAACGTTGAATGGTATTAATAACACCGAGATACGCGATGATATAATCAGGAATTCAGAGTATATAGTTAGTATTTTCGAAAATACTAAAAAATGTTTTACATTACATTATAATTTCAATGTAATATAAGTATTGTAGTTTCCATTAATCGAAGATCTGATTTTTAGCATAACTTTCCTAGAGAACTTTTCAGTGAAACCAAAAGCTTATATTTTATGCCGCAGTCGGGTTAGCATAAAATTTTGAAATTCTTTGCCTGTAAAAATTTTTCTAAAAATAGTGAGAGTTTATCGTTTTAGAACACAGTAATATCAATAGACAAAAACTATAGCATATTGAGCTACGCCGGTGCGGTTGAGGTCATAAATATATAATGCATGAGCAAAATTAAGCTGCGCCCCCTACCATCCTCTTTTGACACTATGTACAACACGCTGTTACAGAACAAAACAGTCATTACAATAGCCAATTCCTATTCAAATTTTTCCATTCGCGATTAGCTGCTTATTCACAAATTTATTTCACAACTAACCATACGGTAACTAGCATTCCGCATTTTTTCACTACTCCAATGCCCGAGTACACATAAGGTGTCCCCGCCAACCATCCTATTTTGTCATTACCGATATCGAATCGCAAACCCTTGTTGCGGAAAAGTTTCTTAATTTCATTTGGTTTTTCGCTAACCGAAAATTGCCAAAATCAAATTCAAGTGCCAGAAATTAGACCTTGTGCTCGAACAGAATTTCGGCGATTTCAAATTGGAGAAATTCTATTCCATAATGCATTATCGTTTAAATTTGAATTATAACAGTGTTCGCGAACAAATTTAATGAAAAGCGACTTCACAATCAAACCGACAGATTATCGTTCTCAAAAAGTTGGGTAATTTTACTTGAATTTTCGCGAACACAAAATGGTTATATTTCAATCGCAAGCGCTGTGTCCGCTAACAGTTTTATGTTGAATTCCAATTGACCAAAAAGCTTTCCTTAACAAATTTTATGCAAAACTACAAAATAGGATGGTTGGCGGGGTCACCTTAAGTTTACTCGCGCATAACACATTTCGTTTTATTAATGATAATATGTGTAGTTTGTGAATGGTAGGTGAATTTCGGAGCAACACTCCTACTCCGACAGGGGAAAGGTATCATGGGTGTTGCGCTGCTATTATCTAGCTTTCATTTTGAGCCATATCGTTTGCATAATTATCCTACTTTTGTTAAAGAGCTCACACTAACGCAGCAGCAGCGAGCGAAATATTTGAAACGATTGATGCGGCATAGGCTTTTCCAACCGAACGGTTATTATAATCGCCTTTTTCAGTTTCCGTGATGAAGATGACTTCGACGATGACGATGAAGAGGATTCAGATGAAGGTGAAGACGATGGTATTTTGCCGCATGTTGACGCGCCACAGCCGGGCCCACAGGTACCACCGCAGCAACTCAACAACCATGGCGCGACCACTGGTACACCGGACGGCAAAGCGCCGCAGAAGCCATCGACGACAACGATCATCAACCCTCCGGTACCGTGCTCGGCAAAACCGGCCAAGAAAAACGGGCTTGAATGGGACGACTCGACGCTCGAGGCGCCGATGGGCCCGCCGGTTGTCGGACGCTCGGCCGGTCACCCGCATACATACCGGGTTTGATGGGAGAATGCGCATTTGCTATTCCCACGAAGCTTCGCTCACATGGAAGATTGTGCTATGTCGCTAGCCCACCCGCCTATGATCAGCTTAAATAGAATTAGCAGTTATTATTATTTTCTGTGCTATCAGTGAAAAATATTTTAACTCTTTATTTATCTATATAATAAATTGGAGCGAACTATACGCCTGGAGCCGACCCCGATTTTAGTGATATCGAAGATGTATTGCTAAGAAAATATAAAAGAAAAAATACTTATATGTAATTTATATACTGGCCTCTCCTGTTTAGGCAATATCTTACCTGTTCCCAACCAGGTTTCGAACCTGGGGAACAAAAGATAACTTGGAGATATTTTGAGTCCTCGGAGAGTCCCAGTACATATATTACATTAGATAACATGTCGTTTAATGTAATGTATTGTGGTTCACATATTTGTATGTTATAACGTATTTTTTTATATTTTCATACCTACTTTAATTATGTTCGTTTACCTTATTATTGATACAATATATATATTTTGTGTAATATAAAGCATTAACTTTCTCTTTTTTGATATTTACTTAATCAAACTATTAACCGAATTGCTAATCTTCGATTGTTTGCACCAAAAAGGCGGTAACCTGATAGATTTTGATTGATCCTAATTCATAAATGCGACCATGTGAGAAAACCCCTAGTACATAATATATAGACTAAAATTATTCATCGTTGTTTGTAATATAATAATTAATCCTGAGGGCAAAAACATTGTATGACGTCATAAACAATTTGAATTGAATTGAACATGTTTGATCAAGAAAGTATTTTTTCGGCTATTAAATAGATTTCATAGCTACATGACAGTTTTATGATAATCAGAAGCCTGAGTTGAGAAGATTACAATGTGTTTCTGAAGTTTTTGGACTCTTTTTCTGTTTTTACCGTATTTAGATATAATTTTTGCTTCGAATATTAAAGGCATAAAATGCTATTATGTTTGTGACATGGCAACGCGAAATAGGTTATAAAATAATTCTGCTAACAACGCCATAACATTTCTCGGAAAAATATCATGGTAACCAGCATAGAAACATGATAAATTCGGAAAAGAGGTTTGTAGCTTGTTGCGGCTTGCCCTAAGAATAATTCTGCTAACAACGCCATAACATTTCTAGGAAAAATATCATGGTAACCAGCATAGAAACATGATAAATTCGGAAAAGAGGTTTGTAGCTTGGTGCGGCTTGCCCTAAAAATAATTCTGCTAACAACACCATAACATTTCTCGGAAAAATATCATGGTAACCAGCATAGAAATATGATAAATTCGGAAAAGAGGTTTGTAGCTTGTTGCGGCTTGCCCTAAAAATAATTCTGCTAACAACGCCATAACATTTCTAGGAAAAATATCATGGTAACCAGCATAGAAACATGATAAATTCGGTAAAGAGGTTTGTAGCTTGTTGCGGCGTGCCCTAAAAATAATTCTGCTAACAACGTCATAACATTTCTAGGAAAAATATCATGGTAACCAGCATAGAAACATGATAAATTCGGAAAGGAGGTTTGTAACTTCTTGCGGCCTGCCTTAAAAATAATTCTGCTAACAACGCCATAACATTTCTAGGAAAAATATCATGGTAACCAGCATAGAAACATGATAAATTCGGAAAAGAGGTTTGTATGTAGCTTGGTGCGGCTTGCCCTAAAAATAATTCTGCTAACAACGCCATAACATTTCTAGGAAAAATATCATGGTAACCAGCATAGAAACATGATAAATTCGGAAAAGAGGTTTGTAGCTTGGTGCGGCTTGCCCTAAAAATAATTCTGCTAACAACACCATAACATTTCTCGGAAAAATATCATGGTAACCAGCATAGAAATATGATAAATTCGGAAAAGAGGTTTGTAGCTTGTTGCGGCTTGCCCTAAAAATAATTCTGCTAACAACGCCATAACATTTCTAGGAAAAATATCGTGGTAACCAGCATAGAAACATGATAAATTCGGTAAAGAGGTTTGTAGCTTGTTGCGGCGTGCCCTAAAAATAATTCTGCTAACAACGTCATAACATTTCTAGGAAAAATATCATGGTAACCAGCATAGAAACATGATAAATTCGGAAAAGAGGTTTGTAACTTCTTGCGGCCTGCCTTAAAAATAATTCTGCTAACAACGCCATAACATTTCTAGGAAAAATATCATGGTAACCAGCATAGAAACATGATAAATTCGGAAAAGAGGTTTGTAGCTTGGTGCGGCTTGCCCTAAAAATAATTCTGCTAACAACGCCATAACATTTCTAGGAAAAATATCATGGTAACCAGCATGGAAACATGATAAATTCGGAAAAGAGGTTTGTAGCTTGGTGCGGCTTGCCCTAAAAATAATTCTGCTAACAACGCCATAACATTTCTAGGAAAAATATCATGGTAACCAGCATGGAAACATGATAAATTCGGAAAAGAGGTTTGTAGCTTGGTGCCGCTTGCCCTAAAATAATTCTGCTAACAACGCCATAACATTTCTAGGAAAATATCATGGTTACCAGCATAGAAAAATGATAAATTCGGAAAAGAGGTTTGTAGCTTGGTGTGGCTTGCCCTAAAAATAATTCTGCTAACAACGCCATAACATTTCTAGGAAAAATATCATGGTAACCAGCACAGAAACGTGATAAATTCGGAAAAGAGGTTTGTAGCTTGTTGCGGCTTGCCCTAAAAATAATTCTGCTAACAACGCCATAACATTTCTAGGAAAAATATCATGGTAACCAGCATAGAAACATGATAAATTCGGAAAAGAGGTTTGTAGCTTGGTGCGGCTTGCCCTAAAAATAATTCTGCTAATAACGCTATAACATTTCCAGGAAAAATAATATCATGTTCTAATATGTGGTAACTACATAAGGATGTGCTTACAGAGATAGGGTTAAAATTATTCAAAGACTTTTGAATTCATGATTATTGGGTCTGAAATTTAATCGCCTTGCTTGTAATAGTCGTTTAAGTTCCGATTCAACCTGGGTTAATGCAACGCGAAAATATCCATACTGTCAAATGATTGCATATATTTCATTTTAAAGCGATATCTGTCATTCCAAATCAGTATTGGTTGGCGTAGGTTTCCAGAAATGATGTGTGCAGAACTCGCCAGAAATGACTGTCGTCCTTATGAGTGAGCGAGCAACGCGATAGAACAAAAATAAACTAGAATGCTTCAAAATAAAATCAGACGAGCAAGGTGCTAGTGGTCTAGTTGTATTTGTCTCGATTTGACTAAGCTTTGGATAGGGTATGATTTTAATTTGCCGGCACCCCTGCCGAATTGAAACGGACATAAATTTTTCCATTCAACGCTGTGGCCGCATCGGTTCATGTTTGTTGTAGCATAAATGTTTATCTGTTTTAGCTATTAATAATTATTGAGGTTGTGATTTGTGTGACTGTTGGTTTCCCCGGCTGCTTTTAATATCTTATTTGTGTAATCTTAATAATAATAATTATAACATGAGGTTTTAATTTTACAAGATTGCTTCTTATCCGATGTATATAACTAACAATAGCCTCCACACGGCGGCGTTCGGAAGTATGTATAGGCCAGCTAATTTTTTGGGTTGGTTGTCTGTGTTAAGGTATAGTGCACAGCTAAAGCAAACGTCAATGTGAGCTAGATACTGCTATTGCGATAGAGGTCTCTACCGGTTAATGGAAACGAGGCTAAATGCAGTAATGTATAGATAGCGGTGTGTATCGACTGTAAAGTAGGCACTGCGAGTGCAGTGAGGTGTGTATTTACCGTGAAATAACTACGGTTCCTTTGATATGTATCATGGAATTGTTGAACTGTTGCTTTGCGCAAACCACACCAATGTTAATTCAAAAGAAATCAGCTCAAAAAGCACTATCTGGACCTGCAATGAAACGTGTTAAATTTGAAGAAAAAAATTTATTGAAATTTGAAGTAATTGTTTATATCATTGGAAATGGTGTTAAGGTGTCCAAATTTAGTTCCGAGATATTAGACAATTTTGTGTATTTAAAATGTTAACAATTTATTTAGTTTACTGTTACGCTTCAGATTTAAAAGTTTTAATCGAAGGAAATGAGGTATCGCGAAGCTGTTTGTGTTCTGGGCACGAGCGTACAACAACCGACCGTGTTGGTAGAACGATGAGGATCGCTTGGCCTAGTGTCGTATTGAGAGACAAACAAGTATTGATAGTTGTTTGAACTGAAATGGTTTTTTGTTTAAGCACAGATTCGGTTGTACTAAGAGTTCGTTCATGGCGGCATCTCAAATTGCCATCATGAAACTGTTGGTCTTACAAAAACCACACTGATGGCCTAAGTGCTCCTGATCATCGTGCTGGCGCTGTTTCTTGCACCAAAATGAATATCAATTATTAATTAGCTTGGCGTTTAGCAGCTAGTTGCTCTTATTGGACTGTTTAGACATGAAAAGAGCTGGAAAAAGTTTAAAATGAGGTATTTGCTATCACAGTAGCCATTTTGATACGGTTTCCGGTAATGGACGCCTTAAAACGGTTTAAAGGATGCAAATTTAAGTCGTGCAGTGTATTGGAGTGATATGGCAATAAGTAAGCTCGAAAAACAAAGAATAGGAGGATTTTTGCTGTATACATACATACATACGCGTACATAAGTTTATGTATGCATATATATATCATTTTATTGTGGGTAACGCAGACTAAGCTGGCTCTATAATTCTCGTTTCGTGATTCGTTGAGCTGTTGTCTGGTGTGTATGAATTTGGTATATATAAGTTATCGTTTTTGTACCTTTGGGGCTCTGTTAATTCTTAGTATGTACAGTGTTTTTAAAAGCTTACGCATGTTTTCAGGTTATGTCCTAATTTTAGACACACGTACAAGTCATAGATTTCAAGTCCAAAGCACATTGTGTTTCCAAGATTACGCTTCATACGATAAAATAATAACATTATGAGAGTGAGTGATGCAAAACAAGATAGTATGAATAAAATGCTGGGGCTTTCTGTGAAGTACAATGGCTAAGGCCTGTTGGCAAGTCGTATGGTCGTTGAGCCTTCGTGAAAAATATCATACAAATTTTTCGGTGTTTATATCTTTTGTTTTCAGAAGTGAGACTGTAAAATTGCATACGATATCTTGTTTCCTAGCATAGTTTCTTATTAGTAATTAATGGTTCAAGCTTGAGACAATTTCATCGTTTGACTGATGAGAGCTCCGTTCTGTGAAGTACAATGGCTAAGGCCTGTTGATCCAAAAAAAGCCAACAAGAACAAAAAAAAAAACAGAACAGCAACCCAACAAGAGCGAAAACAAACCACAATACATAACACCGCACACAACCGAAAAAATCACAATACACATACCATACACAAACTACATACATAACAAACCAACGAGCAACATATACCCATAATAAACACATACCGATACCGAAACAATATACAACAACACCAAAACATATACGTCATCTTTCCCACACAGCATCACATTCTCATCTCATCACATAGCGCACACCACACACGATCACAATATACTATAGCAGTCTGACCCGTATGACCCATGCCTCATGTCCGCGTTATATCAGTACCAACACAACAACCCAAAAAACAAACCAACCAAAACAAAAAAACAAACACCAAAAAAAACACCACACACAACAAAACAACCAACCAACAAAAACAACCCAACACCCACAACCAAATCGCATGGTCGTATGATGCCTTCGTGAGGGGACACAACGTTTGTTGCGCTATGAATAGTTTCATAAATAGCGTTGTGAAGCTGAGAAAAATTGGATTTTGCAAACGACTATAATTATTTTTATTTGGGGAACGATTGTAGTATATTATATTATGTTTATATAAACGTGAGTTGATTGTATGTATAAATATACATGCTTCTGCGTATGGAAAATGAACTTCAATATCTGCTTTTAATGGTAGTTATTTTTTTATAGGCGCCCCCGCAGAAGAAGGACAAACAAAAATCATACAATCTTACCTGATTTCTCTTGGGCGATGCGTGCTACACAACCGCCACCTCATCATGATCTTCCACTGTAGTAGTCATATCAAAACATATCACCAATGGTTGTATAATCAACGTACACCTGATATAGGTACCTGTTAGTTCTTGTTATAGCGACTGTCAGTGGTGCTTTAATATTTTGCTATAGCGGTAAAGTTGGGTCGTAAGTAATTTAAATTTTAGAATGTTACCTAAGCGTACATGTTTTATTTGCAGAGAAATGAACGCTTTAGCGTGTGCATTACAGTGACAGGAATTGATGGAAGAGTTACGACTCTTAGGGCGACATAAACACTAAGGTTTCAATCTGTACAGTGGAGGTGTGAAAAAGTATTATTTTCTGTTTAATAACATCTACCAACGATGCTCAAAATATGTTGATTAATAATCCTTTATTCAAAATTCGAAGCACCTAATTATAATATATTTCTCTAAGAAATAATAGCGGATGTATTTATATATATATCTATTGATTTTTAGTTATAAATCTTTTTAATACTTCCATTTTTAAAACACCGGAATGGATAAAGTAACGTTTTCAGTGGATTGCCGACGTAAATATTTAGGGGCGCCGCACGAGGGGGTTAGGGTAGCCCCACCCCCGCACTTTTTACTGACGAACGTGAGAATATAAACTGATGGTTATATAATACACTGAATTTCAATGAGCAGGCCCCTATAAAATTTTTTCCGGTCCTCTTCGCTTTTGAGGAGCTTGCGACGCCAATTGTAAATATTCAATTTATATCTAATTTGGATAAATTTACACTAATATTACTCTTATGTATTCAGTGGTTGTATGTTTTAACTTTAATTTGTAATTACTGCTAGCTGCTATTTCCTATCATTTTAAAGGAATCAACATAATTATGAATCCTACCAGAATTTACGGTTGTCTTTCAATTATACAAGATAGACCATGACGTATTGCACCGTTACAGATTTTAGGAAACGATATTTACATAAACGTAGCATGTGGGCTAAAAACGCATTGAAGTTGTGTCCAAAACAGCCACGAGGGGCGTAACTAAAATGTAGGCCATGCCGTTCTTGATATACTAAGTCGTAGCCCTGGCCTAAGTTTTGTACCTTAGATGAGTCAACGCTAAGCGTAAGTAAGACACACCCCCTCCGAATCATCGTCATACGAGGCCGCTATTTTGGTTGCTTATTTTTTGATGACGTTAACCTTCAGCATAGCCTAGCCTGTCAAGTTTTCATAATAGAGACCATCGTGTAATGTTTGATTTTCCCGTCTAATCTAGGCCTGGCCTAGACTCACAGTTGACCATAAAAATTTTGTTTTGATTCGATATAAGGTACTAGATATATTTGCCCGTGTGGTTCCGATATCAAGGTGTCCCAACACTTTTAATGGTGAAATCTTGTCGTATCCATAAGATATCCCTAATTTAGTCCGAAAACTATATCCGTAATTTTTAGTGTCACTAAAATGATTTGTAGTATGGTCTTGGCCACGAGTTCAAAAGTGGAGATGTCCATAGTTCAGTTGGTCATATAGTTGGTTCCGGGCTTACTGCGTCGCTACTGAACGCACCGTTATACCTACTTTGCTACAATTCGATGTTTTATGCGTATATTGTTACAATGTTAAGTTTAATATACCGATATTTAACGATTAACTGCTTAAATGTATAAATTTTTCCCCAATTATCTCATGCATAATAATAATTATATTTAATGTATTATTGTGTTGTATTATTTTACGCTCTTAATGTTTTTATCAAGCTTAGAGTTTTGCCAGGTCTGATTTTTTGAGTACGTCAATTTTCGGTGTTATTCAGTATACAGTTTGCTGCTATAGCTGGACGTTGGCATTACGCAGGTGAAAATGGAAATGGCGTTATAACAGTACGTTCAACGGGTGTAGACTCTGCGCTCTGATAATATCGCTCCTTTTAGTCTAGAACTGTCCTCTGCCTGTGCTTGGGCGGTTTCAGTTCATTAATTAGTGCTGCTAGTCCAAACCAAATATTAGGGAGCCTTTACTAGGATCCAACCCGACCCCATTGTTGTCTTTAGTTGCGATAATATTGAGGTACTGCAGCTTTATGAGTATCTATAACGTTGCAAATGAGTCGAACAGAACAGTAAAAACGAAGAATGATAAGAAATTTGCAATCTGTAAATTTTGCTTCAGAATAATAGAATTTTTTCGTTTTAACTCTATCAAATGCTATGCTTTAATTCTTTAATTTTTGGACCCTGAGGTTGTAGGAACCCTTATACATTCGATTATTATATAATACATTAGCTAGATATACCAGCTTAGCTGCTGCAATAAATTTCTGGACATGATCGCTGTTTGACGATGAAGGTGGTAGGCTACTTTAGGACTGTTCGTATATAACTTTGTGCCATTGTGAGCTGCTGTCATGTTATTCGTATTGCACTATTATAATTATAAAATTATCGCCACAATAAAGACTTATATATGACTTAAAATGTATAATTATTAATTATATTTTTGTGAGATCTTGTTTGGTTAGCCCCAGCTCGAAATTGGACCTTCAGTTTTACAACCATTCGACTCAGCTCGACGATCTGGTTTAGCAAATATATATATGTTTTGGCACTACTTTTCATTTTTTTTGGATTGCTAGTGGTCTCCCTTCGGTAACCAAAATTTTCGAAAATTTTTTTCTACCCAACATAACTATATATCATTCGAACCGCATTGACGAGATTGGTAAAATCAGTTGAATCGTTTCAAGATTTAAAATGTTATTGCAATCTATGTGAAATCTTAAGACTAAGTGTAAGTCGTAAATAAAATAAAAGCTATGTAGTTTTCGATATACTAAGCCTAAGATTGAGCTAAGGTAGTATGATACATACACTAAGCCTAAGTTAGGGTGCTACCGCGCCCCGAGCCCCCTCTAAGCTGTTCTTTTTTGTAACTATAACGTAACGCCTCTCAACGTTGCCAAAGCCTCGCTGAAGCAAAAAAATCTTGTAAAAGTGTCCGAATTGATATTTCCTGAACCAATTCGACGAGGTGGTACTAAAATTATCCATATTATCTTTCAAATTGACCAATTTCCGGCTGGACAGGCCTACCGAAAACACCCGTTTTCTATTATATATATACATGTAAAGGCGTATATGACTTCATCACAGCTGAAACTTGAGCACATGCAAAGTTTCCTGAAATTTAGCCATGATTTCTTAACATAACTGTTTATCCGCAAAGAACTAGTAACCATTAACTTAAATAATTTATGATGTGCTCAAGTTTAATCTAAGGGACGTAAGGTTATATCATTAAAAAGCAGAGCTGAGCTCGTGGGTGCGTCGACGACCTAGCACTATGATTAGCATGACGCTGATAAATATGCCTATTCACATAATGGTGTAGGTGCTTCGTGGGTGCGTCGACGACCTAGCACTATGATTAGCATGACGCTGATAAATATGCCTATTCACATAATGGTGTAGGTGCTTCGTGGGTGCGTCGACGACCTAGCACTATGATTAGCATGACGCTGATAAATATGCCTATTCACATAATGGTGTAGGTGCTTCGTGGGTGCGTCGACGACCTAGCACTATGATTAGCATGACGCTGATAAATATGCCTATTCACATAATGGTGTAGGTGCTTCGTGGGTGCGTCGACGACCTAGCACTATGATTAGCATGACGCTGATAAATATGCCTATTCACATAATGGTGTAGGTGCTTCGTGGGTGCGTCGACGACCTAGCACTATGATTAGCATGACGCTGATAAATATGCCTATTCACATAATGGTGTAGGTGCTTCGTGGGTGCGTCGACGACCTAGCACTATGATTAGCATGACGCTGATAAATATGCCTATTCACATAATGGTGTAGGTGCTTCGTGGGTGCGTCGACGACCTAGCACTATGATTAGCATGACGCTGATAAATATGCCTATTCACATAATGGTGTAGGTGCTTCGTGGGTGCGTCGACGACCTAGCACTATGATTAGCGTGACGCTGATAAATATGCCTATTCACATAATGGTGTAGGTGCATTCGTGATTGCTTACAGAGTATGCTATACAGCGGAATTATACACACTACAAACATATATCTAGTTATATACACCTTTTATATTATATTACTATGTATAATTGTTTATAATATATACGATGTATTGTGTAAGTTGGTGTTGTGCGGTGGTGTCACTCTCTATTTTGTTCGTAGTTGTTTTCACAGTCACACACATACACACGTCTTCGTTTTTTTGATGTTCGTAGTAAAAGTGTGTATTCGTGGTTAATTGATCTCGAGTGGCAGTTTACTGGAATAAAACTAGTAATGTGCAATCGATACCATACATAATCGAAATCATGTCTGGTTTCTGGTTTATAGACCTCTCTCACATTTAGGGGCCTGTCGTTAGCAATATGAACAACTGAGAGCGATGTGTTTAGGACTTTGAACTTTAGACCACCAATGTGAAAATTTTGTCTACCCTCGCTGTTTCTGCCACCAACCTAAGAGGACCGGTTAGCCTAGGAGGCCACAGGTGGTTAACCAGGGTGTTCGACCTCGCCGCTATATTGTCCCACGCTCTAGTGATACGAAGGTCCCCGAGGTAGGGTAAGTCCTTACGCCTGCTCACAGGAGGTAAGCCTAACCTGCCTTTTATTCCATAGAATGCTCTTTTTAATTCCTTGTCCCGAGATTGCAAGGGCCCATGTCAACCTTAAGGGCTGGACGTTAGAATAAAGAACAGCTTGTAGTGGAGGTTCGGGGGTGGCAGCCCCTAGCTTAGGGTTAGTAAATGGCTCATATAGGGACCTTAGCTTAGGCTTAGTATATCGAAAACGGCATGGCGAGCATTAAACTTCGGGTCCTAAAGTTGACATGGGCCATTGCATGCATAGCACCGATCCTCACCCCTTCGACTGTAGTTGTTCAAAGAAATCTAGGTAATCTTTATGGGCTATCTGAAAGCGGCTTCCAGGCCACGTTGTTTTTTTCAGATTTTGGCAGAAAGACTTGATGTGATTTTAAAATATTAATTTTTTGATATAGTTTATCAAAACTCTAGCAGGCAATTCGTAGGCTCACTCATCCTAAGTCTTTATACTACTTATTATGGCTGATTTATGCCACATAGCACCATAATCACACTTTCGGCCTGATCCCCCTGTTTCTAAGAGGGTAGGTCAGACCCACTATCTTTTTTTTTTGGGGGGGGGGGGTCGGTTCATAAGCAGCTGCCTATAGACCCCCAAAAAAACTGGAGGATCCGACCAACTCCCCCACAGAAATTGGGAGGTAGGGGCATCTGGACCCTCTCCCAGAAACGGGGGGGTCAGGCCGAAAACGCCCGCATCATCAAGCACGGCCTATGTGAGTGCAGGAAGATTTTATACTCTTCCCTAATGCACTCTTGGTTATACTAAAAGTGCATTGCATGCCATGACCATTCTGTTGGGGCCTAAATCGCAACAAAATACTCCAATCCAATATTGGTGTGAGAATTATGACCGATGCCCAGGGCCCATGTTGACACGCAAGTGGAAACAATACTCGACGAGGTATTTACAATTGTAAATCAATACATTTAAGCAAATTAGGAATGCTCACGGGAATCGGTCCATAGGTGCATTAAGCACAGAAAAAGTAACGTTTGTGAGAGTAGTCGGACCTATGCCCCCGACCCATCGGAATGCTCATACACTCATCAAGCAGGGTCCTTTGTAATAGGACCAGCTCTGACCCTAAGGGATAGCCAGCGGTACCATCCATTTTGGCATTGTGATGCCCGGACAATGCCGGCTTCTACGACTCCCTGCTGATCTGCTAGACGACCTAAGGGAACCGGCAGGCTGCCGGCGGTTTACCAGGGTGTTCAGCCTAGTCTCTATGTTGGCCCACGTTTCTAGTGGTATGGAGGTTCCCCTGAGGGAGGGTCAACCCCTAAGCCTGCTCAAAGTTACTAAGGCTGGCCGCTTTTCCCTCGTCCCACAAAAATTTGTCGTGTCCCCATGTTCCTACACTTTGATCCTGGCTAAAGAAAATCTATCGGTTCCTTTGTCGTATTCCTACTGGTGGATTCTACTGATTGCGTGTTCCGGTTTTCCTAAAACTCGTGCCAGTTAGTGCTGATAACGGATGGACACTGGGGAGCTGCCCCAGATCCCTATATTGTATTTTTGTTATATCTAATAGTCCTAGTTTGTTTGGTAGAGTAAAAGTTGATGGTAGTTGTTTTAGCCGAGCATTTTGAATGAGCAGCTATTTCAACGGATGGACACTGGGGAGCTGTCCCCAGAGCCCTATATTTTATTTTTGTTATATCTAATAGTCCTAGTTTGTTTGGTAGAGTAAAAGTTGATGGTAGTTGTTTTAGCCGAGCATTTTGAATGAGCAGCTATTTCAACGGATGGACACTGGGGAGCTGCCCCCAGAGCCCTATATTGTATTTTTGTTATATCTAATAGTCCTAGTTTGTTTGGTAGAGTAAAAGTTGATGGTAGTTGTTTTAGCCGAGCATTTTGAATGAGCAGCTATTTCAACGGATGGACCCTGGGGAGCTGTCCCCAGAGCCCTATATTTTTTTTGTTATATCTAATAGCCCAAGTTTGTTTGGTAGAGTAAAAGTTGATGGTTGTTGTTTTAGCCGAGCATTTTGAATGAGCAGCTATTTCAACGGATGGACCCTGGGGAGCTGTCCCCAGAGCCCTATATTTTTTTGTTATATCTAATAGCCCAAGTTTGTTTCGTAGAGTAAAAGTTGATGGTTGTTGTTTTAGCCGAACATCTTGAATGAGCAGCTATTTCCTAATGATGTTACATCGTTTATCCTATCTTTAGTACTGATCTAGTTTTCGTACCTGAACATATATCGCTTGAAACTGACCAACAAGATCCTTCAAAGATTTAATTTGTTCAGGTAATAACAAATATATAGATCGACAACAAACATATAGATCGAAAAACCAATGTATATACAGTTTTAACCAAATTACGGAGTACCGCGCAGGAAATTCAAATCCAACAGTATTGGTACGAAGTGGTTTCTTTGGTTGTGTCTGACCCCATTTTTCATAGCTGGAAAATAGTGTAGAAATTAGACACCGCAATTTTTTCTTGTTTCGATGGATCCGAGGCGAGCTCGCGTTTACGTCACTAATCTTTGAACTGTCCGCCTTTCCGCTGTATCAGTCCAGCCAATGACACGCCTATTTATCCAAGTCGTAGAGTTTGGAGTCACCCTCGAACAGTCTGTCACAACCACGTGATGATGCCCTAGGTTTTCAAAAGTGATCCGAGTCGCGACAGGTAAGAAGTTAGCAGTGCGAATTTGGTTAGGAAGCGAATGGCGCGTCTCCTGAAAAACAGGGCGACGTTGCCTGCCATCCTCGCTATCCGACGTTAAAAGTGTGAAACCGAAGAGGACCTCTACCGTGGAGGCACGGCTAGGGAGTCCACGTTGTTTTCATTAGTAGTTGAGCGTTTGGAGACAGCGGGCTCCTTTTGAGGCACCACACGAGCAGTGGTTTGATTACAAGGAAACGACCTGAGCTACTTTTGAATAGTTCAATCTCCAATTGTTCGCGGCTGACTCCACCTGTTTCTGGACGAGAACAATCTCTCGGCTCTCCGTAGCAATGCTACCTTTTCCTTCAGATCCGCAGTCATTTGCACCGCTCAAGTCACGACATAGAGTCAGTTATGTAATGATTTTCGCATGTAAAAAAATCCTGGTATATAGTAGACTTGCATAATGTGGGTCACCTTTTTGTGCCAATTTCAAGACACGTAGCATTTACTGCCATAAAATTACAACCGCATAATGAATCAAAACCAAATTTGGAACGCTATTAGAGGGGACGATGGGAGAGCATATAACCAATTTTGAGCCGGCAAATATATGTGGGTGCTGTGATATGACGAAAAGTTCCCAGAAAATCAAGGCATGACCCACATTGAGGTAATTGTCTTAATCTGGGTCGCCAGGGTCTTAAAGTGGGTCACACGATTCCTAAACTGGGTCATGTATAAAGATGAGTGCAAATGCCAAATTCGGCACGCCGCCTTTCGAAATACCTAGATTTTGTTTACAAATTACCGCCACACACTTGTTACTGACGAGATATTAAACACGATATAATGAAGTGTCGACAGTTTTTCTGACTGCAAAATTTCTAAAGGAGAAACAATTGCAACAATATTGGCGCGAACGTAGGGGTCGCGTTCATACCAAAATTTCAGTATAGTACGTATCAATGTAACAAAATTCAAACAATGAAAAAGCGAATAACTGAGATAAGGCGTACACATTGACCAGACGATTTGTGAATTATAATAGTCAGTGTTTTGAGTTAATTTTGCAGAATTGCTTAGTGGTATGTTTTCTTAAAATTTTTATCACATTCGGCACAGAAAAATAGCGCTTCGTCACGGAACCTCCGCACGACTCGTGTCGCCAGCAATCGCAATCTGAGCACTGCAGCCAATCTCCCCTGAGTGCGTTGTCATTTGCATAGGAAACAAAACATACAGGACATATTTAGACTTCCCCTGCGCTCGTAGCGAAAGCTGCCAATCTTTTCGAATTCGGACACTTCTTAGTACCTTTAGTCATTCCAACAGGACTCTTCTTTTTTGCAACTAAAGCGATGTGTTCGGGTGCAGTGAGACATATTTTAGCATTTCTACGGTTGCCTAATGGCACCGCAGCTTTGCTGACCGGACCTAAGAGTTCGCTGCCCATTTGCTGGAATGAAACAAACCCAGTTACACATGCCGTTTGACATTGAGCTTGACTGGCCTGCTGGAGGAGGTATCGTGGTGTATGACCAGCCATGATTTCCTCAGAACATATAGAAGCACTATCGAGGAACTTTTCTGCATCTTGATCCACATTAGTTGCAACAAATGCATTTGATAAATCGCAAAACTGTGATCCATCGCTGGCCAACACTGTTGGATATCGCCAGTGAGTGGTTTCAGGTACACCGGCTTCATTATTACTAGCCAATGGAGGCGAACAAAAATATCGTTATGTAGTGTTTCTGACGCCCGCGGTTGAGGCCCTATGCAGATATCTGCAGCTGCGAACGACGGTGCTGGTGGCGGTGCTCCCTGCTGCGCGGTGACGCCGACTTGTCGAGTGTATGTCTCATATAAAGACCTTAACTTAGGCTAAGACTAAGGCTTAGGCTTAGTATACCCAGAACGGCATGGCCTGCAATTTATTTAACGGTAGGGTAGATTTCAATAAATTACACACCAGTCGACTTGCTCAAGCCTAGTCGAATGGTGTCGAATATGACGATATTCCGAAGAAAAAAATTTTTGGGTGGACCTCGAAAAAAAATTTTGTCAGGGATGTGGGTAAAATGTGTATTTTCTGAACCACCTCATCTAGCTGAATCGATTGGTACCAAAATTTTATCTGTACCTTTAAAATTGACGAAATTAGGGCTGGGGGATAACCGAAAAGAGTCGTAAAAATGCTAGTAACATAACGGCTGGTGGGCCCTGAACTGCGCAATATGGTTTCCGATATTGAAAACAGAGCGTGAAAGACCCCAGTAACCCTGATAACGTTAGAAAATAGAACAACTCGCTGCGGGCTCGGGGGACGGCGGCCTCCCGACTTAGACTTAGTGCATGTCTCACATAACGACCTTAGCTTAGGCTTAGTATCTCGAGAACGGCAAGGCCTGCGTTTTATTTCCGCCCCTCAGGGTTACTTGGGCCATTGTTTTTATAAATTGTACAAACACACACAAAACCATGTTATCTTAAGCCATTAAATAAATACGACGCTCCTCATATGGCGAGATCCCAAGTACCGTACCGGTAGTTGGGAATGCGAGTTACCTATATCTTGATAATACTGTTTTATTGCCTTCAAGATATATAATAATATATATTTGATAGGTAAGCTATTTCATCGTGCTCTGTTATTTTTCGCCACGTTGTATATACAAATCTGATCCGACAATGACACGCCAAGACGCATCGAACAAATGTCTTCACCTGTTTACGAGTTATGCAAGGAATCGTGAAATTTTCGAAGAATTTCGCACACCAAGTCCCAATAGTACCTAGGAATAGTAACCTTGTACTTGTCGGTAAAGCGGGTATAACGTATATTCGGCGTAATAATGGTATTATTGAGCTTCATATGAGTTATAAATATTATGAATGCTTTTGACTCACATTAGGACAACAGGCTCACATTAGGAACTACATGACTCACATTTGGGCATTTTGAGGTAATTTGGAAGTCTTATATTTAAATCCAGTTTTCTCGATATGTGCTAAAGTTTAGTTTGATATGACCGAAAATCTAGAATCTAAGTGATCTAAGCTTTACGTTGATATAAAATTTTTATGCATTGCTTTCACCAGTATTTTAGTTACTTGGGTTAAACTTAGGAGAAAAGTTTATTTTTAGCTGAGAATTAATGTTAACAAAGCGGCAATCTAACGCGCACCAATATTTTGGACGTGTTTTTGAAAAATTTTGTAAACAAACTTAATCGACCAATAGAAAACAAAATGAGCTATAAGATGATATATCTTGTGTTGCGCTAAAGCTGCTATAAGTATAAATACAAGCTCCGACATTCCTGCTGACCCGCTTTAGGGGGTGACTCACATTTGGCAAATTTACTATATTAAAATTTCAAAAGTTTGAAATTTTGGGTAGGCAGCAGAGAAAAAAAGGGGGGGGGGGAGAACAGCTATTATAAAAGGCGATGGCCCGGTTTGAAAATGGGACCAGTCGAGTTTCGTTAGTTTAAACTTTGACGTGTCTTTGTCGGCGGTTGTCGCCGTAGTTTTCGCATGTGGCCAGGCTTTTTCTCTCGTTTTTCTTTGTTTTTTCCCTGCCCAGGTGGACTCTTCGCACTGCGAACGCGTGGAAGAGGTCCGCCCGGGGTTTTTGCTTGCAAGTTTTTTCGAGTTCTCGTTTGAGCCTAGGACCAGGGACAGCCCTTGCGGGTGGTGTGGTGTCCGTTGGATGCCTCGCGCTCCCGTAAGTGCTGTGCCCGTGCGGTGGAGAGTGCGCGGAACTTGGGACAAAATTGTGGTCAAAATCGAGATAAAATTGAAACAAAAAAGGGGGAGTTACCAATGCTCGACTGGTTCCCCACCCCTGAGTTGCATTTATTGTTAGTGCCCAGGGCGTGAATCGTTTAAGGTGTTTTACAGAGTATTGTGTTGCTTAGTTGAGGCCGCATTGTTAGATTCCGAGTTAGGTGCTTGCCGGTTACGACGCCTAGAGTTTGAAATTATTTAGAGACATCGTCGTTCAAAAAATCTTAACAAAAAGGAAGTAGAAGGCCACAATTTGGGGGTCTCGGGAGGACTCTTCGCACTGCGGACGCGTGGAAGAGGTCCGTCCGGGGCGCCTTATAGAGTTTGCAAATTTTCTCGCTCAGGCATAGGAACAGGGACAGCCCTTGCGGTTGCTGGGGTGTCCGCCGGACACCTCGCGCTCCCGTAAGTGTTGTGACCGCACTTCTACGATTCGAGCCAGTCAATTCAAACAAAAAATTTCGGTTGGTACTAAGAACGGCGGCAGAATTTTCCATAATTAACGTAAGGTAAACTGAAGGCTCAAGCTCCACCAACAAATTTTGGGGTTGAGGGTTCCGCGTCTCGAAAAGAGTCCAATTGGGGCTCACAGGACAGCATTTTGTTATCCAAGGAGGGCTGCAGGGAAAGAAATGGAATCAAATTTTGTTACTTTTAGGCTTCTAATCTGTGTACATATTTGGCCTGGGATCTTACGTAGGCCGGGTCTCGGCACCGTACGATGTAGATATTTCCCTTACCGGTGTGCACCTTGCCTTATAGTGTGCACCCGGTCGGGTGATGTCTTTGTTTTCATGTTCTGTTTCATATTTTTGTGAAAGATAAGGGAAATCCAAGGAATAAAATTTTGCGTGTGCAATTTAGCAGGCGACTAGATTGATTCCAATTAAGCGCGTTCCATGGCAATAAAATGCATGAATCCCTCTAGGGTATACGCAACACTGTTTGACCTAGGCTCATTGACCTGCTCCCGCATGCTACCCAACCAGGATGCTCGCTCACTCCATGCCGTTACCTGCTGCCCTATACTCACTCCCCGCCCAAGTATCTGTTGCGACTTTAGTATCGTCAAATTCCGGCCACCTCCATACCAAGTATCGTGGGACAACTGTGATCAGTTTAGCTCATTCGCAACGCTTCCCCTAGTATCGGTCGCGCCCACATCCCCGCCCGTCCCTCGTCATCAACTAGACTTGGTACAGGTTCCTAAGTGTCTTAAGCAAATGTTTATCCTGTTTCCCGAACTTCCCCACAGCGAGTTCGGCCCTAAATCGAGCTGGGATAATATATACAATCGCAACTCCGCGTGTTAGGGGCCCAAGAGTTATGGAATAATTTCTCGGCTCATTAGAACCCTTCGAACATGGGCCCTACGGTTAGGGAAATTTTGATCCTGGTATAAGGTATGGGGCCCAATAACCAAAGATGAGGGAATGACGGGTCGACCTCATTACCTCTGAGCAGGTTTAGAGGATGACCCTCCCTCAGGGGGACCTCCATGCCACTAGATACGTGGGCCAACATAGGTGCCAGGCCGAACACCCTGGTAAACCCGCCGGCAGCCTGCTAAGCTAAGCGGTTCCCATCGGTCAGACCGGGGTCCACCGGGCAACCGTGTAAGCCGGGGTTGTCCGGGCACCACAGTGAAAATTGAGAGTGATGCAGCTGGGATCCCTTAGGGCCAGAACTGGTCCTAGTACAATTAGATAAACATTGATGAGCTGAATTGAATATTCGTAAAAATCAGCTCTATTAATTGGATTGGACTTATTAGGTTAACTGTCGTTGAATTTACGACTAAATACAGCGATTTTGAATCGGATGCCATTACTTTTGAAGAATTGTCCGGGCGAAATTTTAAGCTTATGCTAGAATCGGATGCTTCACATTCTTGGGACTAAATTTGCTAAACAAACTGGGAGCCATACGTTGGCTTCAATATTCCACACGATTCAATGGGTGGTTCGTCTGTAGTGTTGTGCGACGTGAGCAAATTGTGAGGGGCACAGTAGTGTGTAAATCATCACCGAAGAATCAATGCTAAGATCCGAAGACCTACTGACACTTGTTTGTAGAGGAATATACTGAAGGATGAGGTAATCGCTGTTGTCTTGGCATCATTGACAACGTTAAGGATATTAATGGAACGCCTCGAAGGTTAATCGTTTAATCGAAATGGCTGCGGTTAACTCGATGCTGCATATTGGCAGAGGAATTTGGCAAAACTAAATTCAGCTGTAGCTGTTTTTCTGTTACTAGCATCTATTTAAACGGTGCCGAGGGTACGGAGGCCGGCCGAGTGGAATTTGGCTTATCAGAAGCCGCTGGACCGATGGTTGTTCGTCAAAATTTCCTAGCTTCGACCCCAAGTGTACGCATATATATTATCAATTCTTTTACTCGATCACCGAACATGTACCGCAGATAAGCACTAACCCCAGCCGCACTGAGACATTGGGATGTTGGTCTGTGCTGCTTTTGAAACCATCAATTATGGCATGCACTCAGCGATTGTCGTGGTGGCGCTTCCGTTGATCAGTTTGGCCTCACAGTCTTTCCCCAACAATGCAATAAGCTTAAGCGCATACTGAAACGCGGTGTCCCTACCAATTTTATGCTGTGTTGCGAACGTTTGCAAGCGCGCGGTTATCCGTTCACTTTTTGAGGTTCCTAAAGCGGCGAGCACCAGGGTTCGACTGGTGGTGCCGGTATCAGGATGTCAAGAATTGTGCGATGCAGAAAGCTGGAGCGTTCACTGTAAATCAAAAATCAGCCCGTCAATTCACAAAATTGCCTGGCATTTCCGCACATTTCGTCAATTTCAAGCTGCACAATTTTATGCCACTGATCACATTAACTGTACTGCTACTTGCTGTGGCGTAGCTTGGTTATTCAAACACTTGATCAGGTGTTTGTGCCGACCAGTCGATTTACGGTTCACAAGCTAAAACTATGCCTAATTCGCAGAATAAACGCTACGATTCGAAGAGCATTTTGAGCATAATCAGATCTCTGTTGTTTTAGATTTGCTGTAGAGCGACGGGTGGTGTTCGTCACCAAACAGTTCCTCAGAGCAATGCTTTCACACTGAATATACATTGACAGTCGGCGAACCTAATATGGTTTCAGTTGAATCACCAAATACTTGCTCCACTTCATAACAATGTCCTTTTCGAGAAACGGGGTAATCTATTGAATTAATGTATCTTTTAAATGCAGGACCGGCAGGGTATTTAAAATGTTTAGTGATTGCTGATGGGCCGATTCTATTTCGTCGCCAAATATTTAGTACTCCGCACTAGTGGGTGGAGCATCCTTTTATTGTGATATTGCATTTTAAAGTCCACATCAACATCTTGTAAGCTGTTTGAGGATTATTTTCATCTGAACTTTCTAGAGATCACAGTAACCGAGATGCCCTGGACTTGAAATCACCGTCGCCTGCGATCAAAAACAGGCTATATATTAACTCTTAGTTTCGTGCCGTGATTGAGTACCCAATCAAAGAGAAGGCCTGGCATCGGGTGCTGACAGGGCTTGAACCAAGTTATGCCGCATTTACGTTAAAATAGACCTTCATGTGGAGTTTTGTCCCCGCAGCGTGTCTCTACCACTACGCAAATGGTGCCTCCAACACCATAGTGTGTCGAAGCTATTTACAGATGGTGTGAATAGATGTCGTACCGTTGATAATAGTTTGGTGTAGGAAACACCAGAAAATTTTTCAAAGTTATGTGGTGTAACCCACGCCATGCTTTTATTTACAATGCGTATTCCATAGTATATATTTTTGACAATGTGAGTAAAATAAATACGGCGTCTTATCACCAAAGTTATGTCAATGATAGCGTAGGGCCACTTCGGCGGCGTGAAAACTGTCGGCAGGCCGGCCAAACATTAATCCGACCGTTGGCCAGCGGCAGGCCCATAGACGCACAAACGCCGGCTGGCCGTTAATGGCCATCAGCCGGCTGTTAACAATTTTCTGCCATTGGCCAAAGTCATGGTCAGCAGCTCTGGACTGTCACCAGGCTTGTCATGGGAATAGTATCAAAATTTTTCGTGGGGATCCCCACAGAGAATTTTTATAGAAGTAAATATTCGTATAACGATGTCACATGTACACTGAATATTTTTATGAAATTTAAAAATATTTGGTCTTCTATTGCTCACGGTGAGCTCTGCGGTCCACGATGATTAGCAGCACATCAATAAATGAGATGTTTTGTATCAGTACTCCAATGGTAATTTTATTAAATGTAGCAGTCCAATAAAGAAATGGCAGAAAGCCATAAATTCCGTTTGACGATCAGTGTATCTACAGCTAACATAAAAACGACCAACGTCCAGCTGATGGAATCCACACAATAATTGTCTACCACTATCCGCTCGGTTGCAATCATGCAAAACTGCCTGCTGTCGTGACACTTGCCATTGCCGGTATTAAGTTTGTGCAGATTGTGTAGACAACTAATATAGAAGAACCAAATTCGGTATTATATGCGCAAATACCAGGTTTAATATGAGAAGGTAACTTATATTGCATTTCGACTCAGTAAACCGTAATTCCACTCCCATAAGCAGTCAAATATGTGAATCGTTATTGCCAGTTTGGTTAACTTCATGCATGCTACTTCTACCTGTATGGGTGTCAAATTTGCGCACGGCAATAAGGCATAGAGGCTTACACAGCTAAATAATAGTAGTTTGCAATCTGCCTCTTTACAATTGACAATGGTTTACTAAAAACATATAATGGTATATATCACGCGAAAATTTTATTTCTTCAGTAACTAAGTACGCAATAAACATGTGTATTTATAGCCTTTGTTCATCAAGGCGGTGCTCAAATTCGGTTCATACTGTATCTGATCTGATTTGAACCGACACCCTACCAAATTTTATATGTTTCGAATGAATAAGTATCTTGTTCACACTGTAGCATCCAGTTAGGTCTGACAAAATTGCGCATGCTGTGTTGGATCGGATGCAGCGCATACACTACAAAATACATGTGCAAGAGCTAAAATTTACTTTTCAGTACCTCTCCTCCGATGAACATTCGTTGTTTTGTTCCACATCGCTGCTTAGGTCAGCCTATACACTCTTTTAATAGGTAAACAAAGTACATGGTCTGAGAAAATTTCTTTTTTATCGTCCACGCTAAAGATGATTTCACGTCAAAGTTTTTCCTTAAATTTTGATCAAAATTTTAAAGAATTTTTAAAAATTTTGAGCTCAAATTTTAAAGTATGCCTATTTGCCATGTTGTTTTATATCACAATTTATGGTTCAATTTTGAGCACAATATCTGAACAAAAAATTTATCATGTTAACGCACCAGTGAACATTTAGCAACTTCCTTCGCGGGATGTTGAAAATTTTGAACTGTTCATATGTGCAAAAATCGTAAGCATTTCCTAGAGGGAACACACAAACAATTTTGAGCCACTATCACGTATATACATATATGCTACCTGGCACGGTATCCGAAAGCTGCGGTACTGCAAGCGAGCACTAATTGCTCTAACAATATGTTGTGACTTGAACCACAGGATATTTAGTTAAGCTATTCAATCTAATTTTGAAATATATACGTTATTCGTCTAAACTCATGCATATAATGTACTTTATATAGGTATGTATTACAGTTACTTGTGTTACCAAGTATGTAACACGCTTAGTACATACAGGCATATTTTGGCCCCTAATGCTAATGGGTCTTTTCGTATAGCACCCGCTGCACCAATTCGATAAAATTTGGAAACGATAATTTTGTCATTCGGCTGAGCTTTGGCTATTCGAAGAATCAGAACGCGATAAAATTTCTGTCACATTTATTGCATTTTTTATTTTTGAGGTTCACGAATGTTGTCGCTCGGTAAAGTTTTTTCTTGATAAATATAGAGTATAATCTTTTTATTGTGATTCGAACCAGATTGTCGAGCTGAGCCGAATGAAACTCATCTGAAACGGTTTATGGATTAACGACTAAAGTATTCGCCTAAATGCAGGGTGTCCGTGCATTTCCGGACATGAATTTCCAGGATTTTCTATGATTTTTTGAGCGAATTTCCAGGATTTTTAAATGCAACAATATTGGTGAAGGGATGAATTTTTAAGCTTTGTAATGACTCTTTTTTCATTTCGAGTACTTGTTTTTGGATTTCATTGGTCGCGGACACCCTGCGTCATATATATATTCTGAAAATTATTAATTAGTGATGCAAAGGCAATGATAAATAGTATATAAAACTATGGCTCCTGGCGCTGATGTGGGAAATCTGAAAGAAAAAAACAATTTAAAAAAAATACAAATTTTGTTGAAAAATGGTTATGAATTTCCATGATTTTTCTGGCAATTTTCGAGGATTTGCCCCTTTTTACACTACGGCACTTTCAATTTCCAGGATGCAGAGCCAATTTCCAGGACGCGGACACTCGGTAAATGAGTCTAGCTCCTTAACTCGCGAACCCATTCAGCCTACTTCAACCCAGCTCCTCAACGCAGTTCGAATACACAAAATTATACATTTATCAAGAATTTTTAGAGATATTTGGGAAACAAGAGAATGCCACAAAAACCATAACCCAAAAAATCGAAAAATATTTTATCATAACTGTAACCGAGATGCAAATTTTTGAAACAGGCCAGTGAGCCGAGCCGAATGGCAGCCATTTTTGCAAAAGGCGAAGACGGGTGCTAATGAAAAGGGCCACTTTTAATAAATTACGCTATTTTCAACAAATACTTCAATAATCTAAATCAAGCAAAATACTGAGTCGTTGTTTTCCATATAATGTAACATATACGAAACAGAATTCTCAAAATTCTCGTAGTTTGAAGAGGCTGATGAAAATTTTAAGCCAATATCCATCACCCGGGCTTTAGAGAACAAAGCTCTATAGCACCGCACCAAACACCTAAACGAGTCCGCCGACATCCTGAAATCTTGAGCCTTCCCTCAGAATTTTCGCATACACGTTTTTGGGACAATATTATTACTTAATTCGCATTTGTACAGCATTCAATTCTGCTATTATGTCGCGCACAGTAGTAGCTGTTACACTACTACACGTGTATTCAAGCTGTTGCCCACATGACCCTATGGGTGTTTAGTACCACTGTACATTACACACGAACTAATGGCAGGTAACTACAAGATACACCAATGCGAGCACCAAGGGCTATTTATTTTATGAGCTTATTCCTAAGACCTCATATCCGCTAATGCAGGCCTAGTACTTACAGCACCCAGTCCTAACGCTCAAATCCGATATATTTCCAACTTATGTCCTAGACTCACATAAAACTCCCTTGAGAATTCCCTCAAACTTTGCTAAGTCTTAAAATTGCTCCTGTAACCTATACAAAATTTTCAACATGCAACAGTATATATATTCCGGCACATAGAAAGCTTACCTAAACACACATACACACGTGATGTTGCTCTTATATACATTGTTTCGATACACAATAAATTCATAAACATATTAATATGTGTTCATACTTCTAGTATAGATAGATATACATGCATAAACCTTTGCATACAACTTCTACAACCAACGACCATAACACATTATATACAATAACTACATGGCGCAAATGGTAAATAACAAATATATTACAACCCGATGATGCAGAGTACCTTTAGCAAATTTCAGCTATAGCTGCAGGCAGGTTGAGGTTTCGATACACAATAAATTCATAAACATATTAATACGTGTTCATACTTCTAGCATAGATAGACATGCATGCATAAACCTTTGCATACATCAACAACCAACGATCATAACACATAATAGAGAATAACTGCATGGCGCAAATGGTAAACAAACACACAACGACCTAACAATTTAGGGTACCTTTAGTAAATTTCAGCTATAGCTGCAGGCCTGTTGAGGTTCAAGTAAAGGCCCTTTAACAGTATAGAGTAGATAGCTACGCACCATTACAATACGCCAGATATCTCCACTGCCGGTGTCGTCAAAAATATCAAATAAGGCAAACAAATTTGACCATGTGAATTGAATATAAGGACTTCGATCCGTCATGTTTGGCGTTCAAGACTCAATACGTCCTTCGCCTTTACATGACGGAATCTGTTACCAGAGCAATACATCGTTACATATCGTAGTTTATGTTAATAGATATGCATGAGTATATCATAAAATATGCTATATACAATGCGCAATAACAACTCGTTACTAAAAATTCACCCCTATAAATGGTTCAGCTGACCCGCGAGCTCGATGGCCGGCTCGACATCCGAAAGCGCACGTAAAAATTTGAGTCTAAAGAAATCCCAGGAACAACTGTCATCACGGTGAGGACTGATACACATTGGTTAAAGTAGTCGTTCGTGGTCTACAAATTCCAGCGATATAAGTATAATAATATCCACGTGACGCTGCTGCATTACGCACTTCCCGGGCTTAATGCCCATACGACCCCGGCTATCGTGACTTCAAGGGCGGACCGATTGGGTAAATTTTCGTTGATTCGTGTCAGGCCCAAGAAATTACGGAGCTTAGCAAGCCGCAGGAGCGCTTCACAGGATGTGTTCTGCTCCTGCCGGACGGGTTGCGCACGTAGTCTACGAGGTACTACCTTTGAGGTCCCCAGGGAGGTTGGCTCCGTCACCTGATCACAGGCCAAAGAGACCAAACCGCTATTCCCTATCCACGTTTAACCTGGGAAGCGTCAAATTTTGAATGTTTACGTTTGATCGAAATCGGTCGCCACTTTATCGAAATGACTACTTTATTTAATTTAGCCAGTGGCCCCCACTAGGGTCCGACAAATCCCTAGACGTTTAACGTCGGACTCGTGCGTCTAAGTTTCCTATTTTGGGTGCTCAGTGTGAGTTTACAATTTTGCGGTAACTTTCTCTTAGGAGTCGCACTAGTCGTACCTCTACAACAATCATAATTAACAAACTTATTTGTAATCGGCGAGTCACGCTGAGGTTTGCTTCTTCGATGCGCGTGTCAAACCTGAACGTGGGTCGTCGATTTGGGGTGACGGATTTGAAACCCCACTTTGTTCCTATTGCTACTTTAAATCGGCAAAACACTTGAACAATTCGGGTTTTCAGTGAGCATTTATTGATGAGTTGCAAAATTATGGGTGCATAGACAGACACGTATTGTTCGGGCGAATACAATAAGCATTATGTCACAGATATAGTACGCTAATGCAAAAATGAGCAGAGCATCAATTGGGGCGGGTTGCGGAGTCATCGCCTTTTTCACTGAACTCTCGCAGCTGGGTCAAATCACGGCATATACTGTGAAGCCTTATCTTATGACAGCTGCGCTTACCTTACTCATGAAAAACAGTGGATCCAGCTAAAAATCAGTACCGCTAAGTGCAACGGTTAGTTATCCATAAAATAAAGGCGCCATCGAACAGGAAGGGTACTCCGACACAACAATAGATTCAGGTAAGCGAAAGGCGGAAGCGAAACAGGGTATGCGGGGTAGAGCGTACAACGGGACGTTTGCGAGACTTCATCTGGCTCATTCTAATCACGAGACTATGGTACATGATAATCGGTTATTAATACTCGCTGTTAGTAGCGATGAGGTTAACCTATGACAACATAATACAACAACGATACGACAATACTTATTAATACCATGACAATATTATGAGGGTATTTTTATCGGTACGACTCCTGGGCTGAGATTTATGATGCGACAGTGGTACAGTACAACAACTTTTTCCTACTCGCACACACCTACGTACTTACAGTGACCAAGAAATTGTCAATAGGAGTTATGGACCTACTAATTAATTGTTTGGTTCTAGTTTCCTACAAGATCAGCATATTTATCTAATAATGGAAAACGAAAGATTGGGCTGGTTAAATGGACATGACTGGTGAATCTTCGGCTCTAGTTTCTTACAAAAGTACTTTAAGACACCATGGCTAAAGCGGCCAAATTTGGTCTTAAATCGCGGCTAATTCATGATCTAAGGGATTGTACAAAATAGACTTTTGGTGTCTACAAATATGGGTGACAACAGTGGTGGTGTCATCGTATCGACTTATGTCGTCAATCACGCGTGGGTCCCGGTAGTCTAGGGTAGGGACCTGGATTTTTCAAGCTTTTCCGAATACAAAATTACAAACTTAATTTGCTATGCGCGTGATGCATAAAATTCGAATGCTGTGCGGTTGGGTTCAGCTTCTAATTTTGTAAATTCATACTGTTAACTTATCCTAAAGGCACTAGACGATACACTAAAACGTACAGGTAGGCCACTACCGGAGTAATGAGCCTTTCTTCTGAAGTATTCTTAGTTCCTAGGGGTTAACAAATTTGGTGTATTCGATAAATTTTCTGTGCTAACTTACGACGGGTTCAACTTAAGTGGCAAGGTTGGGTTACTGTTTTAAACGACTAGTTCGCTTATTCCGGGT
>JASANE010023086.1:0-13972 GCA_030248225.1 Trileptium ribeirensis
ATGGTGTTAGGAAGTTGCGCCATGCAGCTGCGTCACCGGTTATTACAATATTACTATTACCTATTACATATTGTTGATATATATATATTTACAACAGTATTTGCAATTATATGATATTTACATATTTATATAATATGTAATACATATTATCTTTATTTTACATATTATATATTATAATATAATATTATTTATATAGTATAATATATATCCCTATATACGTATATATACTCGTATATATAACCCTAAAGAAAGCTGAAAACAAACTCTTATATATGATATGACGTAGGATTTTTTGACTTATCGATAATTTGTCAAATTATTGTCACTCTACTTTTAGGCTACTTTAGTCTTATTTTTACGACCATGGCAATGTATAAGATCGGAATTTGAAACTTTTCACAAAAAATACAACTATATATTTTGTGGCTTTTAATCTTCCAAATGGTCAATTTGCTATGGTTTTAATACGGTGTGGAGTGTTTTACAAGGCTCAATTTATATGGCCCGTGTCGAAAGTTTTATAAATATATAATATATACATTTTCCATATTTTGCTCTATATATTCTCCATATAAATATATAAAACTCACTATATATAATAAGGCAAACAAAGTAGCTAGAAAATAACGTTTTGTGTCCGTTTCAAAGACTTGCCAATATTAAAAGGGCTAAAGTCATGTATATTCCAATATAGAGAGTTTATTGTACTGGCCTATATACAGTTGTCAGACCCGTCGTTACGGGTAGAAAGAGTGGCTCAGCGCACCCTGTTCCAGCTCGATCTTCACCTTCTACAATGAAAAATAATCTCTTTTCATTATTTAAAGAAACATAATTTTAACCTCTTGAAATTATATCAGCCCATAACTTAGTAGCTCCAGGCACGTGCGTGACAGTCCTATAACGTGTAAAATTTTTACAAACATTTCTCTAAAGGTATTACGACTACCAACCTACGAAGGAATAGTTTAGCCGAAATGTGATTGTACGATAACTGCCAGATAGTTCTGCAGCCACCAAGGTTTATGGTTCCACAACAGCTATCAACGCAGCCGCTTCAAAAGTATTAGCACAAGCCCGGCAACATCGGTTCCAAAGTCGGCAAAAAGCGTATTTAATCACAAATGTCAAGTTTAATTAAATTAAGTACGTTTACACAATCATGGCGCGTGCTTGTGTAATCTTAAGAGTCTCGCCAATACGATCCGTTCCGACCCGATGTGCACATGCACTGTATATATAGGCTGCTCATTTTGCAGCCTGTCCGATACCACCCGATGCATGCGCAATTTTATGCATAAAACTTAAGTTGTGCCCCTACCACCCACTACTGTCATAAGAGGTTGGCAATCGCTTGTTCGGCGTACCTGCCATTCCTCAACATATAGGAGAACATAAAATTGGTGTTTTGGATAACGCATCCAAAACTTTAAGAAACAAAACCTAGCCGTATTAACGATTACTTCAGAAACATTAAGTAACGGATTTGTGTCCGTTTGACATTTGAACTGGAAAATTTTTATTTTATTATCGAGCGAAAATTCCCACGTTTAGTGTTTTAAAACATGCACATCACATGTAATGTCAGCGCACTACACGTATTATCATTAATAAAACAAAATGTGTTTGCCTAACGAAAAAAATGCTAAATGCTAGTTGCCACGTTGTGCGCTGTGCAACCAAAAGGCAACTAGGTGCATTGCGTTAGCGAACAGAAATTACCCCGTTTACCAATCAATCGCTCTGCGTTCGCGACCAAAAATTTTTGAATTTTGAATTGGCTATTGCAATGACCGTTTTGCTGTCTAACCAGCATTTTGTACATAGAGTTAAAAGAGGATGGTATTGGTTACAGCTTAAGTTTACCCATGAATTACGGGATCCGAACCCGACGACAGGGGTTAATAAAAATATGCACACAGTATACTATGAGGGTCGTGTGGCGTCGAATTGGACCGAATCAGGTCGGACGTGTGAACGCAACCTAAATTGGCGTTTTCGATAAACACGACGAAAACAATGTCGTAATCTGCTCGCTAAATCTAAATCTTACCTTATGCAACATGTACACAGCCTAGTCTAGCTAGCACACATTACATAATGTTATATTTTTCCAATAACATTTTTGACTCGCGTTTCTTTTTCCATGCTCGTAAACAGCACTTTTCCCTAATAGTATATGTCATTTTTTATGAAAACTACTGAAAGTTGTTAGTACTATTGTTGGCTACGTTTTGATAAACCATTTCACGTTTAAGTTTATTTATCCTTCATGCAATTAAATTTTAAAATTCGAACCTGTGACAGGAAATGAACCAGGATCACATGATTGCGAGCGGTGTTTGCAAACCACCGAGCTTTCTAGGAACTGTTGTTCGATTTTTAAAGATAGTTTCAAATCAACGAGCTCAACTTGTATCGCAGAACCTATGCCGAGATCGAGCCATAACAGCGATGGTGGAACACGTAGAATACCGAACTTATGAATATGAACTTCAAAATCCTCGGACAGTCAGGAATCGGATTCCGTTGACTGATCTGGCAGTCGGTCGCGAGAGTTACAAGTCGCCGCATGGAGGGGCGCAAACACCACTATTGATGCAACTTCATTGCACAGAAATTGGGTCGTACTGCCCCTACTCAGATTCTTCTGTAGTGTCACTGGGCGTTCGGAATAGCTAAGTAAAAGAATTAGCTAAAGTTTATGAAAACGATGAGGTAATTCATTCAAACTTATCTATATCTATACAGATCTTTCTTCGCGATTCTACCTCTCGCTGTGCGCTCGTGTGTTGACCAACCTTCTAGTTTACTGTTATCTGCAAGAATCAAAACTGACCAGGTTTTCGTCCCCTTCTCACAGCATTGAAGCCGCTACTTGTAAATTCATCCTGTGTACTTCACCTTTATGCAAGGATCTCGTCCTTGTCTCACGCCGCTGAACTACCCCTCAAATCGGATTATCAACGTATTGGGCTAAACCTTTCTAACCAGTGTGTGGCGAATTCCAATCTGTTTAACACGGAAGGCGATTGTTTAGGTACTTTCCTTCTTTGTATTTTATATGAAACAGTAGTCCGCAGTTCACAATAATTGCGAAACCGCACAAATTTATTGCAATACGTAGGTATACTGAAAAATTTGAGAAGATGTGGTCCCTAAAAGCGTTGTACGTAGGTAAATTAAATGTAATTTTAAAATTTTTATTCAAATTTTTATTTAAATTTTCAAATTTATTAAAATTTTTATTCAAATTACATCATGCTTTACCTTTGAATCATATCATACTTGCCAACTTGAGAATGGACTGTTAAATTTAGAACAAATAACTTCCCACATGTGTGATGATGTCATGTGGATATACTCGATTGAGTTTATAACAATTTCTAGATGAATAAATAAATGGGCGCAAAACTTTTTGTTAAAGCCAAAATTGCTCGTATTTTAGCCGAATGTCAAATAGTCCCACACGACGAATAAAATGTAACAGCCCGAGTTTTTTAGGGAATTTTAATCAACCTTTAGAATACTACATAAAGGAGCAAATTTTTATCTTACGGGCGATCGGGTACCGGTGGAGCGTGATCCTGATCATGATGTGTAAATAATTCAATTTATATAATTGAAATAAACAGTATGTTATCTGATGTATACGTAAACTCACGCTCCACCAGCCCGAGGTGCGCGGAGTGATTCCGTATCACAACGAAATTTTTAATGATCCGAGTCGTAGGTATCGGGTCGATCCTGTGGAATGAAAACGTATAACCACATTGCGATTATTGATACGTTGTGTATTATCGTAACATTGTGTACCGGAGATGAAGGATGCGCACTCGGATGAGTCGGGAACAATGGCCGAACTTTCACGTTCATTGGGCAAATTCAACGATCTCGGTACGCAACGGCTAATCCCGGTGCGCACGCCTATAACTCGTATTATGTTTAGCAACTTACAGTGTATGTTCTACTGCGCGTCAGGACAGGTCAGGGTAGAACGTAGAAATTTTATGACTTCATACCATAGCGGAGACAACCAAAACTCCCAGGTTTCTGGAACTCCACACCTCCACGGGATCTCATACCAACCGTTGCATCTTAAACCGGGGCCCTCAACCATTTCTGGTTCGCGCAGGATCCCAATAAACTCCTCGGGACATCGAAATTCTCTACGTCTCGCGAATAAAATGGCCTCTAATCGGCCTCTTATGGTATATACATTAACGTTCCCCTTTTTATCACTAGGCGACCAGCCAGGGCATGGACATGATCTCGCCCCTGGCCGCCTAATCCTTTCTGTTCTCTAGATATAATATAAAATCTGGCACAACTCTGATTTATATCGGGCGCCTGAAGCGCTTTTATATTTTGCCAAAAATAAAGCCTCGCGTCGACCAGCGCAAGGTTTAGGTTGTTGTTGGGGCTTTTTGGCAACTTTCGGCCACTGTACATTATAGCTTGTTGTTATTGCTGGCGGCGTCCTTTTCTTATGCTGCGCCGTGTTGTTTGACCAATGTATATTATTAATCAAATCAGTATGTGATATCGTCTATCGTGACGCCCTTGCCAGGTCTGCCGATGTACAGTTTCGTTTTAAAGTTGCCAGTGTATAAGTCGTTTCATCAAATTTTAAAATATCTGTAAAGCTAAGGAGTCTTGTAGCAAAGGGAACAGGGGGTTTACTTTGGGTATAATAGAGCTGAGCCCAATTTGGCGTTGGGACCAGTCGAGCTCGGTGGTCGTGGCTTTGGCGGTTGTCCCCATTAAGCTTCTCTTCGTCTTTACGCTTTTTTTTGGTTTTGATTAGTATTACTTTTACTCAGGGGGTTTTTGCCGTGCTTCCACGGTGAAGAGCCTCGTCTGGGTTTCGCCTTCTTTTGCTCACAAGGGCAGCCTTTCCGGGCGTTGGAGTGTCGAAAGGATGCTCCGTGCGCCCGTAAAGGCCGTGCACCGATAAATTTGTGAAATTTGCGAAATTAGTTAATAAAACGATCCTGCCCATACTCTCGACTGGTTCGCCGCTCATCGGGTTTTCTCGTCTATAATACGCCCGATGGGCGAAGTCGTGTGATAACTTGGTGTTTGGAACATTAGGAGAACGATTAGGAAAATTCTAATTGCGTGTGAAAGGAGGCAGTTTGGGGCAACCTGGAGGCAGACGCGATCGCCGTCGCGGTTTCACATGCTTTCATGGAAATTTCTATCTGGAGGAGTAGTGCCAACTTCGTTTAATATTCGGGTTTCCCCCATGTCGTGCAGCAACGGTAGCCGGGCGCCCTGTTCATTTTGATACTAAAGCTTGTGGCCTGCGTAACCCCCGGCGAGTCGACCCAGCGCGCCATGGGGGCATCGACGGCCTTCTAAAGACCCTGCATTATGGAAGCTTAAAGGTTCTTTTAAGCGACGATGACACGCGGCTGGCTTCAGTTATAATGAAAATTTAGGGTGTAAGGAAGTAAAGCGAAGACAGGACGCAGTTATTTGCTTGAAAAGCATGAATTTTGTCTGCTTCTAATCTTCACAAACTGTCATCGCCGATAGTACGGAAACTTTCACTCTCGTACGAGGACCATCAGTTAGGGGAAATAATCAAAGGAAGCAAATGACTGCGGACCTGAGGCTTGACTTTTGAACCCGTGTCGAGAAACGCGAAACTGGTTGAGTAAACTGAAGCTCACCTTTCATGAAACCAAATATAAAGAATTCGGGGCGGTTAAGTCTTTGCTGGAGTGTCGCCCCACGGAAGTTGTGTGCCCTGCGTGGCACTTTTAGGAAATAAAACGCTGAGTATAGTGGTTGTTTAATCTGCAGTGTATTCATAATCATATTTTTATCAGTAAATAGCTAACGTGGTTGTGCTAGTTCTCTTGCGATTAGGAGTTTGCCTGAGTTCCAGGTTTCAACAGGATATTTCAGAGCAGGTTTTGCCGGATGTGGCTAATTATCATAAGCAACGGTAGGTTTGAACCAACGGAAATTAAAGTGCTCATTATGACGGAAAGTCTAGTGACCCTTACCTGCCTTCCCTTTTTGGAATGGCTAGAGTAGTCATGAATTTAACATGGTAGGCATGGACTGCATTTATCTGGAGGCTCGGCGTCAAACCCAAGATAGGGATGCATTACTTTTAGGTCAAGGGTTCTAGGGGCAGCTCCCCAGCGACCCATTACTGGCTCACATACGCGAAAACCTAAGGTATGTACTATGCAGAGTCTACATGCAGGCTAATAAGGCACGTAAACCCAGGACCCCGGCAAATCATGAGCAAGTTAATGGAGGAAAGGCGGGTAGGCCTTATTACCTGTGAGCAGGCCTAAGGGTTGACCCTCCCTCATGGGGACCATCATGCCACTAGTACATGGGCCAATATAGGGGCCAGGCCGAACACCCTGGTAAACCCACCGGCAGCATACTAAACTAAGCGGTTCCCTTAGATCATCTAGCAGAGCACCGGGGAGTTGTGGAAGCTGGAGTTGTTCGGGCACCTAGAAAAATGGTGGTGCAGCTGGGATCCCTTAGCGCTAGAACTGGTCCTATAACAAAAGACGTCTCATCAACCTCGGCGAGTTTCATTTCGACGTGCCAGAAGCCCGATTTCAATTCGAACGTAGTGAAATACTTCGCGTTCTGAAATGCCATCACCAACGTCTATCAAAACTGAAGCAACGATTGTAATGTTTTCATATCTATCGGCAAAACGCGGAAATGGTGGCTTTGCGTAGCACGAGTTGGTCATTCCCAGTTATCCAAAATTGGCCTACCCTTAATAGTATAACTTAAATACGTGTTTCTTGACACCAGCCAATTTTAATAAAAATATATTTCAAAGATGGCATTGGAAATGGCGGCCTAGCACTATAATCAAAGTACACATGGTAAGGAAAATGCCTTTATAGCAATTATTTTGAGTCGATCAAACTGATTTCACTACTCGATTGAACGTGCAACCAGTGTTTTTAATAAAATATTGTCATGAATGTTAAGAGAATTCAGCTCTAAACACAGCAGTAAATCACTGTTGCAACCAATGGTTGTTGACATCGAATAATTCAGTTACAGTACATTGGACCAATGTAACTTTTAGGGGAGGCAGTGATATGCATTCTAGCCCGTTCTCAATATGCTACGCTTAAACTTTAGCCTAATCTAAGGTCTCTATGTGAGCCACATGATAAGCCTTAGTCTAAGTCGGTTAATATCACACTTACCACTGAAAACCCGGCTCTAAGCTGTGCTTTTTTATCATATAGCGCCGGTCCTTTAGGGGTTCACACTGCACAGGTGTCTCTCAACCATTTTGTGACAAGATGCCTGGTCACCGACAGTATTATTTGACATACGCCATCTTTTTCCCCAAATTCAGATAAAGCAAATGTATCTTATTTACTTTGTGCCTCCGGCAGAATCTACAATACGATGGGGCTATGGCTACAGGTGCGACATGAAAAGCGTCAATGCCAAACCAAGTGCTTATCTGGATTGAATCAGAACGGCGAAAGTTTCGCAAAAGAGAGGTCCCGGCTACCACGTCGGACTAACCCCAGGAAGAAAAAGAGTCTCATGGCGCAAATCATCAGAAAAAAGGTTTGTTTTAGCAAACTCTTTTTATGTCGCCCACTACACATTTAACCATTTCATCGTCAACAACGATCCAGTCGGCAACTACAAATGAATGATATTTCATTTATCTGAAGCTAATTTATAATCAGCTGCTTTATGTAACGGTTTATTGGTTTAATTTATTAAGGTATGCAACATGCCAGCCTGGTAAAAACGCTAATAAAATAGCTACATATGATTGCAAAAATCCGCAAAACGTATATATCTAGAGAACGGAAAAAGAAACATTATTCGTGACCTTTGATGACATACTGCTGCTATTATTATTACGCTTAGTTTCCAGCCAAATGAGCTACATATATTAGTTTTGTTAATATAGCTTTTATGCGCCTGGTTGGCTCGTAGCATGGGTGTGTTCCTTTACTGACAAAAACTGCTTGGTAAAACCGTATATGCGATTCCATACACTAATGAACACAGACGCAGAATTTTGTGTATTAGTTTGTTTTCCAAATGGTAATTTATCATCATAAAAGACATCGCAAGCGGAATATAAATATATAAATGGTTAAAACTTTTCTACAAATAATTACAGATGTCAACAAAAATATGTGTTTTGTTTTTTCGCCGAACACGCAAATGTATCTGCTAAACTTTGGTGTATAGAACTCAAGCAACTGCTGGTTGCTGCAGTTGTAAAAAATATTGGGCTAAGTTCTTTGACAGTTATTTGTAATTAACGGTGCGGAACGCGTTTTCGACCCTGGCAATACACCAGATCATTTCTATGAGCGATCTTTGCAATACACCAGATCACCTTTGAATAAGACTCTCTAAGTTGTAGGACTAGTGAAGTGAGCTACCCTTGTATATGCCACTCATACCGAAAAACTCGCGTTTAAGCTACGCTATGTTATACACCTGTAACTTATTATCCCGATCTGCGATACTATTATTGGTAGTGTAGGTATACTTCTGTAATGCGCTTGCTGAATTCAAGATGCCGCTGCGTTTTTTGTACTGCGTTTATCTTACAGAGACCGTAGCAGATTGAGCAAAGCAGACACTTTTCTATAAAACTTTTGAAACCGAAGTGGCTGACGCAACGAAGGAAATGCAATTTAAAATGATTTAAAGACACATGACAGTCGGAGCGACAAAGAGAAATCCGCATTGAAAATACAAGCGGCAATAAACGTGAGCTGGAAGTATATGGCTGTCAATATTTGGTCAAAAATTGCGTGCTTAGTCGAAGAATCTAGGGCATGTTGCTTAAGTCTATGGTAATGTCCAACCATACTGAAAAAACTAGTGTTGGTATACATTATGTATGATTTGTCATTCGATTTAAAATTGAAAGATGAGAATAAACAATTATATTTTTTAATAATTTTATGTCATCATTGCGTTGCAACTTAAAATGTGGCAAAGTCGGCCGCTGCTTAAAAAACGGACGTGGAGTTATGCTGAAGGAGAAAATCGAGTAAATATACATTAGGCATAATTCTCATATGTGAAATAAAACGGTAGGGAATTAAATTTATTTCATTTCTGAGTTGTGATAGTGCCAGATATGTATCAACAATTATGGCATAAATCAAAACGAACGCCGTTTAAATAAAATGTAGTGCACATTCTGAACCTATACATGAAATTAATGGTCTTGCAGCGTAATGCCAAGTATTCAAACAAAAACAATGTTTAAATTTCAATATGTTATCGCGTAAAGTTTTTTGTAAAATAGACATGTATGTATACCCTTCCCCCCCCCCCCCCCCCCCCCCCCCCCCCCCCCCCCCCCCCCCCCACCCCCCACACCCCACCCCCCCCCCCCCACCCACCCCCACTTTTTCAGAAACGCGTTCCGCACCGTTAATTACTAATAACTGTCAAAGAACTTAGCCCAATATTTTTTACAACTGCAGCAACCAGCAGTTGCTTGAGTTCTATACACCAAAGTTTAGCAGATACATTTGCGTGTTCGGCGAAAAAAACAAAAACACATATTTTTGTTGACATCTGTAAGCGATACATTTGTTTGGTACTCGTTCAGTTGCGTATCTTTTGGATATCAACAAAAATATGTGTTTTGTTTTTTCGCCGAACACGCAAATGTATCTGCTAAACTTTGGTGTATAGAACTCAAGCAACTGCTGGTTGCTGCAGTTGTAAAAAATATTGGGCTAAGTTCTTTGACAGTTATTTGTAATTAACGGTGCGGAACGCGTTTTCGACCCTGGCAATACACCAGATCATTTCTATGAGCGATCTTTGCAATATTTCAGATCACCTTTGAATAAGACTCTCTAGTTGTAGGACTAGTGAAGTGAGCTACCCTTGTTTGTGTTCTCATACCGAAAAACTCGCGTTTAAGCTACGCTATGTTATACACCTGTAACTTATTATACCGATCTGCGATACTATTATTGGTAGTGTAGGTATACTTCTTGTAATGCGCTTGCTGAATTCAAGATGCCGCTGCGTTTTTTGTACTGCGTTTATCTTACAGAGACCGTAGCAGATTGAGCAAAGCAGACACTTTTCTATAAAACTTTTGAAACCGAAGTGGCTGACGCAACGAAGGAAATGCAATTTAAAATGATTTAAAGACACATGACAGTCGGAGCGACAAAGAGAAATCCGCATTGAAAATACAAGCGGCAATAAACGTGAGCTGGAAGTATATGGCTGTCAATATTTGGTCAAAAATTGCGTGCTTAGTCGAAGATACGGCGTGTTGCTTAAGTCTATGGTAATGTCCAACCATACTGAAAAAACTAGTGTTGGTATACATACATGTCTATTTTACCAAAAAACTTTACGCGATAACATATTGAAATTTAAACATTGTTTTTGTTTGAATACTTGGCATTACGCTGCAAGACTATTAATTTCATGTATAGGTTCAGAATGTGCACTACATTTTATTTAAACGGCGTTCGTTTTGATTTATGCCATAATTGTTGATACATATCTGGCACTATCACAACTCAGAAATGAAATAAATTTAATTCCCTACCGTTTTATTTCACATATTAGAGAATTATGCCTAATGTATATTTACTCGATTTTCTCCTTTAGGCGTAACTCCCGCGTCCGTTTTTTAAGCAGCGGCCGACTTTGCCACATTTTAAGTTGCAACGCAATGATGACATAAAATTATTAAAAAATATAATTGTTTATTCTCATCTTTCAATTTTAAATCGAATGACAAATCATACCTAATGTATACCAACACTAGTTTTTTCAGTATGGTTGGACATTACCATAGACTTAAGCAACATGCCCTAGATTCTTCGACTAAGCACGCAATTTTTGACCAAATATTGACAGCCATATACTTCCAGCTCACGTTTATTGCCGCTTGTATTTTCAATGCGGATTTCTATTTGTCGCTCCGACTGCATATGTCTTAAATCATTTTAAATTGATTACCCTTCGTTGCGTCAGCCACTTCAGGTTCAAAAAGTTTTATAGAAAAGTGTCTGCCACTGCTACGGTCTCTGTAAGATAAACGCAGTACAAAAAACGCAGCGGCATCTTGAATTAGCAAGCGCATTACAGAAGTATACCTACACTACAATAATTATAGCAATGGGATAATAAGTTACAGGTGTATAAGACATCGCGTAGCTTAAACGCGAGTTTTGGGTATGGTGGCATATACAAGGGTAGCTCACTTTCGCTACAGAGCTTTCAAATATTGTGATAAGATCACTCATCATGATCTGGTGTATTGTCCAGGTCAAGCGCATTCCCGCATTTAATTACAAAAATGGTCAAAGAATTTAGCCCAATACTTTTTACAATTGCAGCAACCAGCAGTTGCTTGAGGTCTATACACCAAAGTTTAGCAGAAATATTTGCTCTGTTCGGCGAAAAAACAAAACACATATTTTTGTTGACATCTGTAATTATTTGTAGAAAAGTTTTAACCATTTATATATTTATATTCCGCTTGCGATGTCTTTTATGATGATAAATTACCATTTGGGAAAAACAAAAGCTAGTACACAAAAATCTGCGTTCTGTGTTCATTAGTGTATGGAAAGTCTCACAATATACGGTTTTACCAAGCAGTTTTTGTCAGTAAAGGAACACACCCATGCTACGAGCCAACCAGGCGCATAAAAGCTATATTAACAAAACTAATATATGTAGCTCATTTGGCTGGAAACTAAGCGTAATAATAATAGCAGCAGTATGTCATCAAAGGTCAGGATTAATGTTTCTTTTTCCGTTCTCTGATATATACGTTTTGCGGATTTTTGCAATCATATGTAGCTATTTTATTAGCGTTTTTTTACCAGGCTGGCATGTTGCATACCTTAATAAATTAAACCAATAAACCGTTACATAAAGCAGCTGATTATAAATTAGCTTCAGATAAATGAAATATCATTCATTTGTAGTTGCCGACTGAATCGTTGTTGACGTTAAGCTGGTTAAATGTGTCGAAGGGGCCACAAAGTTTGCTAAAACAAGCCTTTTTTCTGATGATTTGCGCCATGAGACTCTTTTTTTCTGGGTTAGTCCCACGTGGTAGCCGGGACCTCTCTTTTGCGGGAAACTTTCGCCGTTCTGATACAATCCAGAATAAGCACTTGGTTTGGCATTGACGCTTTTTCATGTCGCACCTGTAGCCATAGCCCCATCGTATTGTAGATTCTGCCGGAGGCACAAAGTAAATAAGATACATTTGCTTTATCTGAAATTGGGGAAAAAGATGGCGTATGTCAAATAATACTGTCGGTGACCAGGCATCTTGTCACAAAATGGTTTAGAGACACCTGTGCAGTGTGAACCCCTAAAGGACCGGCGCTATATGATAAAAAAGCACAGCTTAGAGCCGGGTTTTCAGTGGTAAAGTGTAATATTAACCGACTTAGACTAAGGCTTATCATGTGGCTCACATAGAGACCTTAGATTAGGCTAAAGTTTAAGCGTAGCATATTGAGAACGGGCTAGAATGCATATCACTGCCTCCCCTAAAAGTTACATTGGTCCAATGTACTGTAACTGAATTATTCGATGTCAACAACCATTGGTTGCAACAGTGATTTACTGCTGTGTTTAGAGCTGAATTCTCTTAACATTCATGACAATATTTTATTAAAAACACTGGTTGCACGTTCAATCGAGTAGTGAAATCAGTTTGATCGACTCAAAATAATTGCTATAAAGGCATTTTCCTTACCATGTGTACTTTGATTATAGTGCTAGGCCGCCATTTCCAATGCCATCTTTGAAATATATTTTATTAAAATTTGCTGGTGTCAAGAAACACGTATTTAAGTTATACTATTAAGGGTAGGCCAATTTTGGATAACTGGGAATGACCAACTCGTGCTACGCAAAGCCACCATTTCCGCGTTTTGCCGATAGATATGAAAACATTACAATCGTTGCTTCAGTTTTGATAGACGTTGGTGATGGCATTTCAGAACGCGAAGTATTTCACTACGTTCGAATTGAAATCGGGCTTCTGGCACGTCGAAATGAAACTCGCCGAGGTTGATGAGACGTCTTTTGTTATAGGACCAGTTCTAGCGCTAAGGGATCCCAGCTGCACCACCATTTTTCTAGGTGCCCGAACAACTCCAGCTTCCACAACTCCCCGGTGCTCTGCTAGATTATCTAAGGGAACCGCTCAGTTCAGCAGTGCTGCCCGGTGGTTTTACCAGGTGTTTGGCCTGGCCCCTATTTTGGCCCACGTATCTAGTGGTATGGAGGTCCCCTGGGGGAGGGTCAACCCTTAGGCCTTCTCACAGGTAATAAAGCCGACCCGCCTTTCCCCCATTAACTTGGTCATGATTTGCCGGGATCCTGGGTTTACGTGCCTTATTGGCCTGCGTGTAGACTATACATAGTACATACCTTAGGTTTTCGCGTACGTGAGCCAACAATGAGTCGCTGGGGAGCTGCCCCTAGAACCCTTGACCTAAAAGTAATGCATCCCTATCTTGGGTTTGACGCCGAGCCTCCAGATAAATGCAGTCCATGCCTACCATGTCAAAGCCCCCCTCATGACTACTCCAAAAGGAAGAGCAGGTAAGGGTCACTAGACTTTCCGTCATAATGAACATTTTAATTCCCGTGGGTCAAACCTACCGTTGCTTATGATACTTAGCCACATCCGGCAAAACCTGCTCTGAAATATCCTGTTCAAAACCTGGAACTCAGGCAAACTCCTAATCGCAAGAGAACTAGCACAACCACGTTAGCTCTTGCTCATAAAACAATGATTATGAATACACTGCAGATTCAAGGACCACTATACTCAGCGTTTTATTTCAAGTGCCACGCAGGGCACACAGCTTCGGTGGCCACATTTAGTAAGTATCTGATGGCTGAATTCTCATATTTGGTTTTCATAGTAGTATACGTAACTGAACCAAGAATAACTACATAA
>JASANE010023087.1:0-30949 GCA_030248225.1 Trileptium ribeirensis
GTATTGCTAGCAGTAACGCCACAGGGAAAGGTGTGGAAGCTGAGAGCGAGTTCGAGAATTGCCCAAGAAGAAGTGAAATGAAGAATTAGGGATAAGAGCCACCAAGGGATGCACCGGTCTACCAGCGGTCGGAGATACCCTTTATCACTGGGTGAAAGTTGCGCGAGTTCCCAGTGGTAGACATGTCATTGTCCCGGGCAGGGATATCAAGTTTAGGTCGATCTCTGGTGCTTGATTATGAATTAAGCTGACTAGGCCGTGTGAACGTATATGAGCTAAAATAAACTACAGTTAAACCCATTCGAGATGATTGCTAATTATATCTTGCAACTTGAATAACTGAGACCATTGATCGCATTAAAAAGTAAATTACCCTAGGATAAAAATTGTAAATTTAGGTATGGATAGGACTGGTGCATTCGGCACCCTTTTAGGCGTAACCTTCTCAAAATTAAGCTAAGGCTAAATTGAATTTTGGGTTAGCAGGATTGCATATCAATGCTAATACTGACTATACCCTGGCGAGTCCGGAGAACGTGCCGTGGGTAACGAATTTATACTGAAAATGCTGAAATAGAACTGATGAATTTCAAAATTTAACATGAGAATTTTAACTAACGTTTTCGAATATGAGCACTTGGCCCCTCAACGTTTGTACCCTGGCTAGTCCGAATGACAGGCCATGGGACATTGATAAAACTTTGAAAAAGAACAAGTCATAACACTAAGTGAAACGTTGTAAAAGTTTGATTTGTAAAACCGAATACACTTAAGACCTGATTAAAGAAGTTTGAAAAAGAATCTGCAAAGTTGAAATAAAAAGTCAAGAAAACAACATTACAATATTGCGAATTAAAACGATAATTTATTTAGAGATTTTTTTTAAATAATTTTGTATGGTGGTACCGTGTCCGTATAGACTAGTACACCCTAAGTTTATAATTCACCAGAACGTGTCCGAGATCGCAGGTTCTGGGTGTAGCATGTAAAAGTTTTAGGCAAAAATGCCACTACGGCGACGAGTCCGTGTAACGGTCCTGTAGTGCGTTGTAAAAAGAATTTGAATGAATTTTGGCATAACTTTAAAAGAGCAAAGTTAGGAAAATTAACCTTAGGCAATTTCTGACTTACACTATATCATGGGTGGTTGAATCAGAGTGGGATTGAACTATAGTAGTTCTGAAGGCATCCAAGCTCTATCTCAGCTCGACAAGCGGCCGGAGTTGAGATATAGACTGGAGCTAGAAAGGACTTTCCATAAGTTAGTTAACTTGTGAGTACAGCATAAAATGTTCTGTCACCTGGAATAACCAGGTCCTACATAAAGTGAAGAGTGGTGCTTTACCTTGAGAGATCGTAATATTAACGTAGCCGGATTGCACCAGAACGGTAAAGCTGTAAATATTTACAAGTCGTCTGAAAATAAGTAAAGAGTAACGCCATTAAAATTACGCATCCAGCAGTTCATTGGAACAAGAGCTCGTGCTAACCTTTTAACTAACATTGCCAAGTAAATGCCAAATGAGCAAATGCTAGTAAACTAACGTGGCCCCGCCACCTTAAGGATTTACACAAAAAATAGTGCCTGCGTTGGTGACCCGCACCATCTGTCAACCGTAAGTAACCTCTAGTAAACTACCAGTAGAATAAATAAAACAAAACCATCAGCTCCCGCAGGTCAGATAACACGCACCGTCGCGTCTTGAAAATTTATTACCCGACATTAGCTGGAAATTTGTAAAGATTATATAGTAACACTGTTAGCATATAACAAAAGATTATAGAGCAAAAACTTAACAAGAACCTCTGGCATTATGCACCAGGTATAACAAAGATAACGTATTTCCCACATAGTGAGATCTTAGCGATAACCAAAAGTTTCGCACTGCGTAACCAATTTTACTTATAACAATTTTTTTATAGTTTTTGGATTTTTAAGTAGTTTGGGACAATAGCGTGCGATCATGCATTATAGGATACATGTACCTTAAATCGTACTACCTGAAGTGTTCGTGTGGTTCGTGACCCTGAAAAACTAAAGAATTTTATGTGTTAGTGCTAAGGGACAAGTGACACAGGATTTTTCCCCAAATAGAACGTGGGTGTTTGCACATAACTGCCAAGCCCCCTAAGCGTGTAATTTCCCCGGCCTGTGCATTGGACCACCCCTAGGCGAGGCTTACGCTAAGACATAGTTCCGACAACTATGTCCCACCCTAAGGAAGGTTTACAATGTCACAGCCTTCGACGATAGAGCAGCCCATGGTGTGGCAGCCTGGGATCCAACGGGTAGTAAAAGGGTGCCGGAAAGGGAGAAAGACCAGTCCCACCCAGAGGTTCCCGTTTAAGGAATGGGCTGCCCTTTTTCTGGTCTGCCTTATAACCCGGCTAGGGCTTACTATGCCTAGCGCACCCGCCTCCTCGGCAGGGTCCAGAAATGCAGCTAACCTCCTGCAGAGTCACCGTGAGTGAGCCTATGTGTATTCTTATCCGCGTGTATGTAGGTGTGTGTTCGGGCGCCTTTGTAAAATTTAGGGTCCTGAGAACTCAACAAGAAGCACGGAAGCGCAATCGCAACATCGGGGGTTCAAATCCGGGTGCTTCGAACTACGACTACCGTTTGAGTATACCACTAATGGGTAGAAATACCCATTTCAACGTAAACCGAAATGCAAAAACCACGAAATTCGTAAAGGAAAGCAAAAGAAATATTTTTAAGCGAAAGAAAAGAAAACTCGTACTACCGCAGAGTACATGTATATATTGCAACACCAAAAGAAAAACAAAAACCGTTGTCCAACAATAATAACAACACAATATATCTCCAGCGAACAACAACCCGTACACACCACTCTAATTCATACGTCGTCGAACAACAATAAACTAAACCGATAGCTAGCGTCACACCAGAGTAGTTAATCGTAGCTACATAAATTTATTTTATTATTATTATTATATATATAATTTTGGGGGAAATTCAATGAATTCTGGGGTTAGAAATAGAGTTATATAGAGGTATCCCGTAGAAGTTGAGTAGATTTCTGAATAGGGATAATTAAGTGGAACCCCATTTGCCCAGTTTAAAGAGTTAAAGAATTACATGAAGTTAGGAAAAAGTCAAATATTGATGTGTTTATTTTTGAGAGAAAATAGTAAAAGTTAGGGGAACCCAAGGTTAATAAAAATAGAGAAATAACGGGATTAAGGGGATTTCCACCTAGGGAAAAGGTGAAATATAATCTAGGGATAGGGAAAAGTTGTACCCAAGTTGGGATAATCTTAATACTTTTGTAAATTTGATAGTAAAGTGAAAATATTGACTTTTAGGTAAAATGGAATGTGAATAGGGATAATATATCCCGATATAGAAGTGAATAATGGGTTCACCCGAGTGGGAATAAGTGTGAATGTACCCGTTAAGGGCTATAACCCACCCCACCGGGAGGAAATAATAGTAAAACTCAGAGAAAGGTGTTATTTAAGTAAAAATAGGGAAATTTATAAATTGGTGAATTTCAAGTTGGTTTTAAGGGGTAATATATTGAGAGGGAGTGGGAAATGAGGGATGAAATATAAAATTTAGATAGTTTTCTCACCCTCGGGGATAGATATAGGAGTCACCCCTGTGGGAGAATGGATACCCCCAGGGAAGGATAATGAATTTGATATGATTTTAGTAATTAGGTTGAAACCTATGAAATATTGTCTAGAAAGAGGGGTAAATACAAGATTGGACCTGCCCAAAAGTTGACATGCTCTACACAATCGTGATTATGAGACCAAAGGCACAATTAAATTTATTCTGATAAAATTAATAGGTATATTTTACGCAAACAATGTTAAATACAGTTCTTTGCGATTGCACTAATTTTTCGGCCATTTCTACTTTAGCTCCTCGCTTTACTCTGACAGACAACACTCTTCTGATCCATTACTCTAATACCCCTTAAGATTTAGTTTAACTATTACTCTATTGGTTCTCTTTTGAGATTAATACTGGTGCCCCGGTAGAAGCACACCGCAATATTAGTTAAGTAGCTGAAGCCAAATGCTTAGATTTAAGCTGAATAACGACCCCTATCTTATGTAAATGACACCCGGTAATAATGCACACAGTTATATTATGAACTAGGTGGTGACTGTAGTACACCGACCCAGTTGGAACGTTTTCTCTCTCGGTCCTCCATCACCCGGTAGGAATCTACAACAGGTGGATAAGAGGAGAGAAGGAATCTCAAGAACGGTCGTCCTAATTCACACACCTTACTTGCACCGGGTTTCTCACTAAGTTAACCCCTGTACTATATGTACTCGCCCCGGAGATTCTCACTGTCGATTCACGGCTGATAATTGACACTATCTATTTTCTAATACTTTATATGTGTTATATTATGTTGTTGTGTTGGGGGTAGGGGTTGGATGGGGATTTTTCCTTATGTCGGCTATCGGAATAAAAAATGGGGCGGGATTCGTCACCGAAAGATTGTGTGGTTCGAGGTGTGGCCAGCAGTATGCCGGTGGTACGTTAGTGTGGAACGAATCTTTCTTTTTCGTGAGCGTTACTCGTGCCTTATATTTTGCGATGCGGCGTGACCCTTGCTCGGCTGTATTGCTCGAGTTCCAGATATTCGGTCAATAGACACGGATATAGAATGTTTATTACAAAATGATAAAATGTTAGGCACCGTTATAGCATAGATCACTCGCGGCACTAATTTGCTGCTCGTATTAGACTCTTGACGCTCGTTTTGAAAACCTTGGTACCGTTCTTTCGTACCGTATTTTAGCTCACGCGGACTTCGCACTAGTGCTTCAGTAACGACTGAGTGAGCTCTCGGAATCAAAATCACCGTACTATTCTTTTGTACGCGATTGTTTTAGCTCACGCTTTTACTCCACCAGACTCTCTTGCACAGTCTGACGTCACTAATACTCAGTCTCAGACTAGATTTGCACAGTCTGACGTTTCACTTTCCCTCTGCACTTCGGCAACTTAATTCGGGACTCCCGACAATCCCTTTTTAGTACTTTAGATCTTAGGTTAAATTAAAGCTACCTATGGCTTGACCTAATCCTTATCCTTAAGTTATCATAGCTTTTGTTTAAGGGTTACACTTGAGCGATAGTGATTTGGGTTTATTGTATCTGTTACGTTACTAACGTTATGGTTTTAACACAACACACTCCTGGGAGGCGAGTGCACCATGCGATTATGTAATTATATACCTCAATCTAAGCCTTAGATTTACGCTTGTAATGCCGGTTATATTACACAGGCCGACATCGGAAGGCTGGCAGACCACGTTATTTAAACTGTACAGTAGCGATCGACTACTATGCAGTTGAAATATGCTCAGCGTATGCCCCCGGACGGATGACGATACTGGTATTTAGGTACGGTGCTTAAGTTGGTATTTAGGTACGGTGCTTAAGTTTTTGGCCGTGCGAACTAGTCTCCTTACTCGCCCGGTCTACTCAAGAATAATGCTCCCACGCCGACGACACCGGAAGGCTGCCAGACGACGCAGTTGCACACTAATATTTTCGAGTCCCACCTGCACTCTCACCCTGGTTACCACTCACTCGTCACCAAAGGGCCGAAATTTTTAAAGTATTACTAAACCTGGTACGTTACTATTAATTACCGCTCCTATTAGACTTATGGCCACTTCGCATATTTTATAAGGAAAAGGATAATATTACTACATAATATAACAAACCAATTTGGATTCTTAGTTGTGCAGCTGCTCCGAGTACCAGACACTATGAGCTGAGTAAGAACCTTCCGATAACTTCGCTAATTCCTATAATGTTAGCTGGTAACTCGCTTCACCACGCTCTCTCTTGCTAACCTGGCTCGATTTCTGCTCCTTCTTTGCGCTCCAGGTGTAATTAAGCAATAAGCCACGTACGATGCAACAAGAGACCCGAGTATAGGCGTCTCCAAAAGTCTAACTTGCTAATTCACTGGATTAAGGGCCGAGTATGAGCACCTTTCCAGTAGGATAGCTGTACCAAATAGCGACCCGCAATTCTGTCTGCGTTCTTCATATTAAACCGTAAAACTATTGAAAGATTCTTTAAACAATAAACCAAAGTCTATAATAAAACTCTCCAATTCTTATGCGCAACCCGGAACAGATTTAAAACACAACTATAAAGCTAACGCAGCACTACTAACTATACTAGCTAAGTAACCTAGCGAAACAATAAACCAAATGCTACTATGCGCAATAATTAATATATTTGCTTCAGTTATTCTCCCGAACTTTCAACAACTTCCGCCGCGTATCTTAAGCTCCGACCGTCACGACTGAACTACAATAATTAAAACAAAATCAATATTAGGTAGCTAATACAACTAAATAATAGCGATTATGCAAATTAAGTTAGATTAGGAAGTTAAAATTTTAATAAATAAAATCTCAAAGTAAGCTTTAGGGACAGTTAAATAAACAAAAATGTGGAAAATCCCGAATTTTAAGGATTTTGGACTCCCCTAGCCTATAGGACCCCGACAATATGCCACTATATATGACCCTACGGATTAATTCTTTTCAGCCCGTATACCTAGATTTTATTAGAGAAAATATTATTAATAAGGTAAATAGCAGGGAATAACCGGAACCGAAATTTACCGGAACCAGAACCAGCAACTGGAACCGTCCATTTAAACCGGAACCTGGTCTTCGAAATTTATATATAGTAAAACAGATGATGGAAGAAATGAACGTATAGTGGATTTAAAATGCATTAAAAATAACTTTTACATAAAACTTAATGTATTGCGACGGTATTATTGCCTTTTTGAAATTTCAAAGAGACTGAGGAAGCTAACAATGTTTATTTATCGATCAAACCTGTCGGTTTTTGGACATTCAGGGCAAAAATGTCTTCCACTATACACCATTGCGTATACTGCGTCAAATCGAATGTGCTTACAAAGCTTGGAGCGTAGAATGCACACTTTCGCTCCGTCTCCAGTCGCCTCCCTTTACTATACTTACGTTTGTTGCATGTTCTTCTGTAGGAAACTTAAAATTATTGGGTTAAATGATTCTAAGAGAAAATAATAGATAGAAGGTAATTTTCTGATCAGTGGTCAGAGACACCGTTTAGGCTAGCGTTGGACAAACAGTGCCGTCAGTTAGATCATAATGATGAAAGCTTTCTAATCAGAATGCTATAAATAAAACACACTGTGATGCTGCTCGCACAGTTTTAATAAATACAGTTCATTGCCAAGAAAGCAGTTTCTAGTTGCGTTGCAGATAACGTTAGTTTACTTCAATTTAGACTGATTTATCAAGTTTACAAGCGCACTGGCGGGTGCTTGACGCAATTTATGTTAGCCAAGCATACCCTAAGTACTTCTGCATAAGCCATACCCTGTTATCGAGTTGGACCGGTTTAATTCAAACGTATCCCACAGACTTCTGGATGTGTAAAATAGCTGCTACAAGCATCGACTTGGCTTTGATTTAACAAACTCCTGCAGGTTATTATGAAAAATTCCTGCTCAAAATATGTGCCCTACTTACGTTTCACACGGCAAATTGGTTAGTAAATCTTTTCTTTTGCGCGGTTGTATTGGAGCTTGATCATTGTATAATATATATTACATATGTTTGGATTACAGGATAAAGCAAAAAACGTGGAAAATTTCAAACAAAATTTTTAAACCGGAATTCCGGTTCCGGTATGGTTTTTGCCCTTTGCCGGAACCGCAACCGGAACACGATTTTCGCCGGAACCGGAATTCCGGTTACTCCTTGGTAAATAGTAATAAAATATTGATTTATTTAATTGTAATTTGATTTGGTTTTACCCGTGAGCGCTTTTCACAAGCCTATAGCGTAACAACTCTTTCTTTGTGAATACTAAGCCAGTAAATAAAATCAGAAATCCATAAACATGTCGAGAATATCTCTATTATAGCCTTATACTAGACGCGCAGTATCTTGCGTGGAAATCAGTAACAAACCAAAATTATGAAATACAAAACACAGGTGTCGAAAGCACGTTCTTTGCGCACCAAAGCCGATGAAGACAAATCTAGACTGATCAAATAAAACAGAAATATAATTCAATAGCTGCGGAGTTGCGTCAAACACGTGCTCACAAACTCCCGCTTTTATAGACTTTTAAAACCTCCATTGGTTGGACTCCACTAGCTAAGTCCTATCCCAACAAAATTAGGCCAAGGATGAAGGAAGATTTTGCTTAATAATTATTAAATTTTGGGTGATTTGGAACTTAAACTGTCTTGTCCAGCCTAGGGAGTTCCCGACATATCAGATTGAGGATCTACCACTGATGCCCTTCTTTAGTCCCAGACAAGATCAAGGAAAACTCTTACAGGCTAACTGGGACGTTTTATGTGATGAACCCCGGCACACCGCAGACCGAAGTCCTTAAGTTTGCCTCTCAAGCTGGCGCCAACATCGTGTTTTATTTCTATTATTTAACAATCCCTTTTTCTTTTTATAGTTTCACTATTTTACCCCATCGCTGAGATGGCGTCTATCACTGACGCTTCCAATCTCAATTTTCATTTTCTTTCAATAACATTAATAACATAACCTTAATCCAAGCCATTTATTTTAGTCTGATTTGCACCTTTTGTTTATTTCTTTCAACTTCCACCAAACTACAATTTCTTCTTTGTCTGGTGGAATTTCTTAGGTAAAAGGAGACCCCCAAATGAAAATGACAAGAGAAACTGGATTTAAAATTTTAGTTTCTATATAGAGTGGCCCGTATACAAATATCAGGTCAGGTAACTTAATGTATTGCCATGACATTATTGCCGTTCTGAAACTTTAAAGAGACTGAGGAAGCTAATAATATTTATTTATCGATCAATATCTCCTTTTATTGGACACCCAGAGCAAAAAATGTCTTCTACTATACACCCTTGCATATACTGCGTCAAATTGAATGTGCTTACAACGCGTAGAGCGAAGAATAAACGCTTTCGCTCTGTCCCTATTGGCCTCTCTTTACTACACATACGTTTGTTAGATGTTGTTCTGTAGGAAACTTGAAATTATTGGTTTATATGATTCAGGAAAAATTAATAGATAAAAAGTAATTTTCTGATCAGTGGTAAGAGACACTGTTTAGGCTAGCGTTGGACAAACAGTGCCCGTCAGTTAAATAATAATGATAATAACTTTCTAATCATAATGCTATAAATGAGACAAACTGTTATACTGCTCGCACAGTTTCAATAAATCCAGTTCATTGCTATGAAAGCAGTTTTTGGCTGCGTTGTAAATAACGTTACTTCACTTTAATTTCGCCCGATTTACAAAGTTTACAAGCGCACTGGCTGGCGCTTGGCGCAATTTATATTAGCCAAGCATACGCTAAGTACTTGTAAAATAGTTGCTACAAGCATCGACTTGGTTTTGATTTGTTAACAAACTTTTGCAGGTTATTATGAAAAATTTCTACTGAAATTATGTGTCCTACTTACGTTTCACACGGCAAATTGCTTAGTTAATCTTTTCTTTTGCTTGGTTGTGTTGGAGCTTGATCATTGTATAATATATATTACATATTTTTGGATCAGAGATGAAGCAAAAATGTGGAAAGTTTCAAACAAAATTTTTAAACCGGAATTCCGGTTTAGGTATGGTTTTTGCCCTTTGCCGGAACCGCAACCGGAACACGATTTTCGCCGGAACCGGACCCGGAATTACGGTTACTCCCTGGAATGTACTCAATTTTACGTTCTTGTAACTACATTGCATAAGGCTTTATCATTGGTAAAAATATTATATTTGAATTCTTCGACCCAAAAACCTATAATGGTTTGATCGAAACGATTCTATTTCAATAAATAACACAAATATTGCAAAATTCTCTATTTTAGCTGCATAAAATTTACTAATTAATCACTCAAAAATTTTTAATCCCAAATATCAGGTGCACACTCTGACATGATAGGCTTTCAAACAAAAAAAGTTTTTTAAAATCGGTTCAGTGGTTCTTGAGATCCGTCGGACCGAAACGAACGAACGGACGGACATCGACCTTTTTACTCACAGACAGAAAATAACGCTTCACTCGGCTTCGCCGAGCTCCGCTCAATAAAATATTTGTTCCCCTATTGGCCTCCCCTTGTGCCCTTGTGTTTCACAGACACCATAAGTCACAAGATTTTGACACTTTGCCCACATGAGGTGCAGAAACCCCCATTGTGACAGAAGTCAAGCATCTTGGCATTGTCCTAGACTCTAAATTGAACTGGAAGCCCCACTTGGACTTCATTACTAAGAAAGCCAGGAGAGCCACAATGACTTGTCGTAGCTGTGTAGGAAAGTCTTGGGGCTTGAGGCCAAGTTCCGCCCTATGGCTGTATGAAACGGTGATTCTGCCCATACTGCAGTACGGTGTCATAGTATTGTGGCACAGGCCCAAGGTCAGGTACTTTAAAAAGCAACTTTTTAGAGATAACGCGTCTGAATCTGCTGGTGGCTACAGGAGCAAGCAACTCACTCTACACAGGCGCGGTTTTAGAAATTTATGACAGGGGGGGGTCGGGCGGATCTTTAAGTTTTCGAAAACCATGTTTGATTTAATGAGTTATGAGTGACAGAAACAGACATTTATAATTCTAGTATTTCTGGGCAAAATTTGTCGAAAACTCACTCTCCTCTTTGCAACAATTTTAACATACGTTTTACAACAGATACATGATAGCGACCTGTATTAGTGCTTCTTTAAAACTAAATTCTACCGGTAGTACAGTTAGAACGAAGTTGAAAGATAAATTTCCAGCGTTCGAATTCTTGCTCAGCCGACTGTTTATCACTATGCAGAAGCTGTTTAGTTTCAATATAAAAATCCACAGCTTCTGAAATATCGCTGTAACTTGGGCTCGGCGCGAACTGAGGTAGATGCGACTACAAGCACATAATGTTGGCACTATGAGATTCAAAACGTGCGTGGAGCTGGCTCAGGACACCATCAATAAAAGGAATATAAACTGTGGTATGATAAAATTCATATGGACTTAGGTGCAGCTGGTGTGTTCGTGGACACCTTCCCGCAGATGCGAGACTATCAATGTCCAGATCATTTTTCACCTCACAAGCCTGTCTCCAGACGTTCTGGAAATTTACACTGCCGTGGCCGCTCCTTCACGATTCAAATTGCTCCATCAGAATGTGTATCTCAGTGACGCACTCATAAAGATTTCATTCGACAGACTGCAGTGATACAGCTATGGGTTTAATGGCGCACAGTACATGACGAAGAATAGAAGATGATCTGGTGATAGCGGCAAGAAGACCGTTTGCTTGCACAGCAGTTTATTGGTATTGGTCAGTCTCATGTTGGGCAATATTTTGCAACGCTGCAGCCACACAAGGATACAGCTCCGAGAAAGTCAAACATGCAGTGTGACATTCAACCCACCTTGTGTCGCTAAGCCTAGGCAGGACAGTTTTAGTTGCATTAGGATTCAAGACTTCCACCGATCTTTTGAGGACCGCAAATCGCTTTGGCGATGCGCGAAAGAATACGACCACGAACGACATTACTCCGAATGTGGACCGAATTTCAGGAACCTCTGACGCTTTGGTGATAGTTAGGTTAAATGTCTATGTGCAAACCGGACAAAAATTTTCCGTCTTCGAAACCTGACAGGGGGTGCGGCCGCCACTCTAAAACCGCCCCTGACTCTAACGATGGGGATGATTGCCATCATGGGAGTACCACCAGCATACATATCGCTCATCAGAGAAGGTATAAACTGCTACCACAGACTATCTAACACTAGCCTGTGGACCCTGAATAATGGAATGGCAAATAAACGTCACATGGATGTAAGTCAAAAGGTTGACTGGGTACCGTCTATTCGGCTACCGAGCGACCAAATGACAAAAAATGGTGGACTCTCCATTGTGGAAAGTCGCTATACCCAGTAGAGAAGATTGGCAAAATGCACCAATCCCATCTCCTAAGAACGCCATCAACTACTTTACGGATGGCTCCAAGATGGAGAAGTCGCACGGTCCGCAGACTGGTGCGGGTGTATATGTCGAAAATAAGCTTAGGCACTCTTATCTTTTTGCAGCACAGCCTCTGTATTTCAAACAGAGGTTTATGCTATCATGGAGTGCTCCACTAGACTCAACTCTGATCAACTAAGGAATCAAACGATATGCATCAACTCGGACAGCCAGGCAGCCATCAGGGCAATATCTGGCTCCAGTACACGCTCGAGACTGGTCTACGAATGTATAAACAGTCTACAGAAACTATCTGCATCTAACAAGGTGACGTTAACATAGATACCGGGCCATGAAGGTCATTTAGGCAATTAGGAAGCAGACGAATTGGCAAAACGGGGATCAGACATGAAATTCATCGGTCCAGAACCCGTTTTACCCACTAGCAGAATCAGATTGGAGAGCCAGAAATGGGCTATCTCTACTCTACATGGTCTATAGGATTCAGAAAAGAAATGCAGACAGACGAAAACCCTTCTACCTCAGATAAGGAATAGATACAGTAAATACTTAAGAAAGCTGAATAAGAAAAGCTTGAGATGGGCTGTAAACCTGATAACAGGGCATACTGGACTGAAAGCCCATCTGTATAACATGAAACTTGCAAACACGCAGTGCTGCAGCGTATGCAACGAAAGGACACAGCTGAGCATCTCTTTCTCAGATGTTCAGGTGAAGATGCTCTAAGACTACGTATGTATGGGAAATCAAGAATTAATATGGAGATTATCCACTCCGAAGGAATTAGGAATATAGCGAGATTCTCAACAGAATGTTAGAGATTTGAGCGAGGCGGATGTGAACGAGACTGTGTAATGGACGCCTTCCCTTTTGTGTAAACACGGGTCGGGATGTCCCCTCCTTGAGTCTCTTTTCTTGTCTATCTATCTATTGGCCTCCCCTCCGAACGGGGCTTTGATAGCCCATTGCTAGATTCTCACCGGAACACCATGATGTGGTCATCTAGAATCCAACGTATCTGTACCATACCTTTAGATTCGTTTGTTTCAAGAAGTTTAAGGTTGACCATCGGCGAAACTGGTTTTCCGAATAAATTTCGTTCGTTGTCATTTATTTGGTTATTCGTTGTATTATAGATTTTGTGACATGCAGATTAGGTGGTGAAATGCTTACCGTATACATTCGGTATGACGCAGTTTACGCTGGATGCACAGCGGAACTAATTTTTGTTGTGTCGGTGAACCGCTAAAGCTGGAACCAATCCGCGTGTATCGACAAATAAAGCAGTCGTCGAATTTTCTTTACTTCGTGAGCAGGGAGTAACCTGAATTCCGGTTCCGGCGAAAATCGTGTTCCGGTTCCGGCAAAGGGCAAAAACCATACCGGAACCGGAATTCTGGTTTAAAAAATTTGTTTGAAATTTTCCACGTTTTTTGCTTTATCCTGTAATCCAAACATATGTAATATATATTATACAATGATCAAGCTCCAATACAACCAAGCAAAGGAAAAGATTAACTAACCAATTTGCCGTGTAAAACGTAAGTAGGGCACATAATTTGAGCAGGAATTTTTCATAATAACCTGCAGGAGTTTGTTAAATCAAAGCCAGGTCGATGCGTGTAGCAGCTATTTTACACATCCAGAAGTCTGTGGGATACGTTTGAATTAAACCAGTCCAAATCGGTAACAGAGTATGGCTTACGCAGAAGTACTTAGGGTATGCTTGGCTAACATAAATTGCGTCAAGCACCCGCCAGCGCGCTTGTAATCTTGGTAAATCAGTCTAAATTGAAATAAACTAACGTTATCTGCAACGCAGCTAGAAACTGCTTTCTTGGCAATGAACTGTATTTATTGAAACTGTGCGAGCAGCATCACTGTGTGTCTTATTTATAGCATTCTGATTAGAAAGTTATCATCATTATGATCTAACTGACGGGCACTGTTTGTCCAACGCTAGCCTAAACAGTGTCTCTGACCACTGATCAGAACATTACCTTCTATCTATTATTTTCTCTTAGAATCATATAAACCAATAATTTTAAGTTTCCTACAGAAGAACATACAACAAACGTATGTGTAGTAAAGGGAGGCGACTGGAGACAGAGCGAAAGTGTGTATTCTACGCTCCAAGCTTTGTAAGCATATTCGATTTGACGCAGTATATGCAATGGTGTATAGTGGAAGGCATTTTTGCTCTGGGTGTCCAAAAATCGACACATTTGATCCATAAATAAACATTATTAGCTTCATCAGTCTCTTTAAAGTTTCAGAAAGGCAATAATACCATCGCAAAACCTTAAGTTTAATGTAAAAGTTAATTTTAATGCATTTTAAATCCACTATACCTTCATTTCTTCCATCATCTGTTTTACTATATATAAATTTTGAAGACCAGGTTCCGGTTCCGGAACCGGTTTAAAAGGACGGTTCCGGTTGCTGGTTCCGGTTCCGGTAAATTTTGGTTCCGGTTATTCCCTGTTCGTGAGCCTCTACAAGGTACCGTAATGACAACAATACCACGGCAGCACATTAAATTAAAGTTTGAATTTCCAAGCCAAAACCAGTCAGTATTTCTTCCTTAATTTATCATATACGTATACAGATATAATCAGAATTAAGTGCACAGAAATTCGAACGCAAACGAAATGGAACTATTTAGTAATTAATCGATTTTTGTAAACGAAAATCATTAAAAAAGGGAAAAAATAAGTTTTATTTAATGAATTTTTAACGCAATCGAACTTTATTGTTCTCAAAACGATTCATTCTCTTCTAAGCCAAAACGGTCGGAACCGAACGACACGTCTTCTGATCGTAATTGCTGGCTCTCCAAATTGAGGGGGCACCCCCTGGCAAAACTTTGGGCTCCCTCTGGTTCATCGCCTCTTGACAATATTTTGTTTCAACTCTGTAAAACCACCCCTAGAGATACATTAAACTTGATCAAAAATTGTATTCAATTCCGTCATGACGCCAAACATTTGGGAAACTTTGCCAAAATCGCTTTTTCTCTTCATCAAAAGCGTCCTAGCAGAGTTTCTGACATGATTTTTAGTTGTCTTTATGCAAAATCGGGGCCCCGGTTCCGAATTAAGATGACCCCCGTTCATAACCCTGGCAAAATTTTCAGCGAATGGAGAGCCCAGACTATATTGGATATCAGACCAGGTTCCTTAGGTTACGTTTAAAATTTGCGGCTGCGGTTTCATATATTTTCGGTGCGATTATTCCTACTTTGAAGGTTTCCGTTAAGCATATGTTGAAATATGTAGTTCGAACATAGATTCACCACAGCTACCTTCAGATTATTAGTCATCGGACCTGTGAGAATCTTCAACCCTATATAGACCCGGCTGTTTTGATATTCGCAAACCCCTGGGTGGACATTCGCTAGGATTGTATTATTTGATCTTTGACACAGATGAAAAATATATGTTACATACCTATATATGTCAAAAACAAATGTCAGCATTGTCAATGCCTTGGATCTTTTACAAGATGAACAATCGCGTCAGCTTCTAATAACATTTAGTGAAACACTCGATAATCTGCTTGGTGGTGGTATTCCAAATGGCGTAGTGACGGAGTTCGCTGGGGAAGCTGGTGTTGGCAAGACACAAATTTGGTAGGTAGATTCTAACATATATATGTAGGGGTTATCGACATGAAAACAGTAAGAATTTGTAACAGCTGCTGGTGTTAGTTAATATGGGTTTATGTTTTGTCTATATATATTTAGTTAATCGACTTTCCATCGTTGGTCCCGACAACAGCAAGTAACCGGAACCAAAATTACCTAGAACTTCAATTTTTAGGCTGAATTGGGACCATATTTTTCCTATGTATAAGGGAAAATAAAAAGACGAGTAACCACTGTTGTCACAAGATTTGGCAGAATCTCGGCACACCTATGCCTTCATTTAGCAAGTAGGCGTCAACTTTTCCAGACTTGTAAGAAGAAGCCACTAATATGTGTGGAAAAGTATAGCCACTGTTTTTATAATTTATATACTGCGGCTGTATTATTCTCTTTCTGTGACTTTAAAAAGGGCTTTGTAAGCACAATTTCGAGCCTTAACTTAGGCAGTAAACACATACTAGGCACGGTCGCCGAGTGAACTAGAATCTCGCAAGCGAGGGTGGAACCGAGCGAGCGTTGTTTCATTTTTAAGCTATCATTTTCTTTACTCACAGGCTGTGTTTGATGTATATTCCATCTAAAATCTTTTGAACCCTGAATTCATTGAAAATTTTAAGACCTCGTCTACCCTAAACTCATCGAAAATAGCTTACAACGCATCAAATATTTGTCTGGTATGTAGATAACCAAACCATCGTATTCAGCCTACCGGAAAACTTACATAGACAATTCTTGACCTCTACGCAATACCTAACCTAACAACTATAGACAGACTGACTATATTCTGGAAATCTAGTTCAGTGACTCTAAACCCATTGAAAAGGCATGAAGTATACACGCTGGACTCTAGTTAACCAAATAGTTTTCAGCATACCGAAAAACCTCTATATATACACTATTTTTGATGCCTTGTACCGACTTGCTGAAGACATACTATTTTCTGGAAATCGGGTTCGTTGACCCTAAACCCAATTTAAACGTCTCAAAAATATAATATACTCGTGTTCGGTTCTTGATAACCAAACTATCGTATTCACCATGCCGGAAAACTATATGGACAATTCTTGATGACCTGTAGGCAATGCGTAATAGTCGACGGAGAGACTATATATATTCTGGAAATCGGGTTCATTGACTCTAAACCAATTGAAAAGACTTGAAATATGCACGTTGGATTCAAGATAACCAAATCATTACATTCAGCCTTCAGCAATACCTTATTTTATTTAGGCCATTATTGATACCCTGGACGCAATATATACTTAAATCAGACAAACGAAAACGCACTACATTTTGGAAATCGGGATCGTCAACAGTAAAACCCTTGAAGACCCATGAAAGCTACAATATAGTCAATATGAACACTAGATAGCAAACTCATCGTATCCAGCGTACTTCATAACCTAGCAGATATATTCGTATTGTAAGGAGTGCCGCGACGAAATCTAGCAATAGTTATTTCTGGTAAAGGATCGATGAACCATATTCTTACCAACAGCGGCGCAGGGAGTGGTCCCACAAAAAGTGGTAGTCAGCAAGGTTGTACATCTCGATGATTAATTAAAGTTGATTCTGTATGCGAAGCCTGTGTCGCGAGCTGTGGGCTGTGAAAGATTGGTACCTGTATGGCAGGGAATAACCGGAACGGTCCATTTAAACCTGATCCGGAACCGGATGAAGGAAGAAATTAAGGTCCACTGGGTTTAAAATGTATTAAAAATAACTTTTACATTAAACTTAATGTATTGCGATGGCATTATTGCCTCTCTGGGACTTTGACGAGACTGAGGAAGCTAATAATGGTTATTTATCGACCAATTAATATGTTGGGGTTTTGGACCCCCAGAGCAAAAAATGTCTTTCAATATACAGCCTTGCGTGAATTGCGTTAAACTGAATGTGCTTGTAACTAGACATGCTTGTATGGAGCGTAGACTAAACACTTTCGCTATGTTTCCAATCGCCTCCATTTAGTACGCATACGTTTGTTACATGTTATTCTGTAGGCAATTTGAAAATTATTGGTTTATATGTATTGTTCTAAAAGAAAATAAAGAAAGGTATACTATAGTTTTCTGATCAGTGGTCAGAGACATTGTTTACGCTACCGTTGGGTAGCCAGTGCCCGTCAGCTAGATGATAGTGATGATAACTTTCTGATCAGATTGCTATAAATGAAACTGTTATACAGCTCGCTCAGTTTGAAAAATATAACTCATTACGAAGGATCCTGCTAATCAAAAATGTGAAAAATTACAAACAAAATTTTAAAACCGGAATTCCGGTTCCGGTATGGTTTTTGTCTTTAGCCTGCAAGGAATAACCGGAACCGGAACCGTCCATTTAAACCGGATCCGGAACCGGAACCGGAACCTGGTCTTCGAAATTTATATATAGTAAAACAGATGAGGGAAGAAATGAAGGTATAGTGGATTTAAAATGCATTAAAAATAACTTTTACATTAAACTTAATGTTTTGCGATGGTATTATTGCCTTTCTGACACTTTAAAGAGCCTGAGGAAGCTAATAATGTTTATTTATCGATCAAATATGTCCGTTTTTGGACATTCAGAGCAAAAAATGTCTTCCACTATACACCATTGCGTATACTGCGTCAAATCGAATATGCTTACAAAGCTTGGAGCGTAGAATACACACTTTCGCTCTGTCTCCAGTCGCCTCCCTTTACTACACATACGTTTGTTGTATGTTCTTCTGTAGGAAACTTAAAATTATTGGTTTATATGATTCTAAGAGAAAATAATAGATAGAAGGTAATTTTCTGATCAGTGGTCAGAGACACTGTTTAGGCTAGCGTTGGACAAACAGTGCCCGTCAGTTAGATCATAATGATGATAACTTTCTAATCAGAATGCTATAAATAAGACACACAGTGATGCTGCTCGCACAGTTTCAATAAATACAGTTCATTGCCAAGAAAGCAGTTTCTAGCTGCGTTGCAGATAACGTTAGTTTACTTCAATTTAGACTGATTTACCAGGTTCACAAGCGCACTGGCGGGTGCTTGACGCAATTTATGTTAGCCAACCATACCCTAAGTACTTCTGCGTAAGCCATACTCTGTTACCGAGTTGGACCGGTTTAATTCAAACTGTATCCCATAGACTTCTGGATGTGTAAAATAGCTGCCACAAGCATCGACCTGGCTTTGATTTAACAAACTCCTGCAGGTTATTATGAAAAATTCCTGATCAAATTATGTGCCCTACTTACGTTTCACACGGCAAATTGGTTAGTTAATCTTTTCTTTTGTTTGGTTGTATTGGAGCTTGCTCATTGTATAATATATATTACATATGTTTGGATTACAGGATAAAGTAAAAACGTGGAAAATTTCAAACAAAAATTTTAAACCGGAATTCCGGTTCCGGTATGGTTTTTGCCCTTTGCCGGAACCGCAACCGGAACACGATTTTCGCCGGAACCGGAATTCCGGTTACTCCCTGTTAGCCGGGACCGCAACCGGAACATGATTTTCGCCGGAACCGGAATTCCAGTTACTCCCTGCTGTATGGCCACATGTGGCAAAGAACATTAAAAACCTGTTTTTGTCATTTTGACCCGGAAGATTGGGTCGGAGATGTTAACGTTCAGTTAAAGGGCACGATGTCATCATTTTTGCTATCGCACAAAAATCGAAATCGTCGAATCGTCCATCCGAAAATCAGTTATGACTGACAGGGACGGATAAAAGAAATTTGCGCAATTCTCTGGGCTCTCCATTCGCTGAAAATTTTGCCAGGAGGCATTAACCAGGCCTGGTTTAGAACCGGTGCTGCTTCGGATTTTGTTAGAGGACATTTTGCCAAGAGAAAAACGGTAAAAAAGAAACACTGCCAAAACGCTTTTTATTGGGAGAAAGCCAAATGTGACAAAATTTGCGAAATTTTTGGCTTCAGAACGGATTTTAGTACAAATTTTGATCAAATATGTACTTTGGACCGATTGGAAAAAATTTTCCGCGAGGCGGTGAACCGGGGGAGCCTGAAAGAAGAACTTGTTCTGGACCAGGGGGAACCGAAAAATGCCAGCCCCCCAATTTGGAGAGCCCATATTCTCAGTAGCACCCTTAATGGAAACTCCGCTGGTTTCAGTTACGGCTGTTAGGCAGTCCTCAGCAATGTGAAATACTCGAAATTACTTTGTAATATGGCCTCACAAGTATGTGAGAATTAACTGATAAGCACACATTTGACACTATAGTTTGTGGTAAGTTACTAAGCAGGAAGCGTCGGGCTGTAACAAATCGTGGAATAGGGAGTAGGTACTTCAAAAAAGTATAAATAAATAATGCTGCTGTTTGATTGACTCGCGTTATTTCTTTGCGCCTTATGAACGGTTGAGTAGAGCTCGACAAAATGTGAGGTGGATATTAAAAGAGAAAGGTACCTGAGCGAACTCAAATGCAGGATATATTTCGTTTTTATGTTATACAAATAGCATCGAAAATAGTATTTCAGTTACGATTTAGTTCTTGAGCTAATTTTGGCTGAAAATGAAAACTTTTATGCAAAATACCCCATGCAGATATTCTGAATTAATTTTCAAAGATTACCTAGTCCTAAATTAGTCTATGTTGTCCAAAACTCAGTCTTGTCTCTAATAATATACATATGGACGGACCGCATATTATACACTAGTAGGGCAAATACCCCCTTACACGGGAAGGGAAAAAGAAACCACTGAGTCGAAAATGTTATTGGGAAAGGTGTAACGTAACGTAAGGTGTGCTAAATACCCCATGCAGATATTCTAAATTAAATTTCGAAGATTACCTAGTCCTAAATTAGTCTAAGTTGTCCAAAACTCAATCTTGTCTCTAATAATATATATATATGGACCGCATATTATACACTAGTAGGGCAAATACCCCCTTACACGGGCAGGGAAAAAGAAACCACTGAGTCGAAAATGTTATTGGGAAAGGTGTAAGGTAAGGTGTGCTTAATTGGCTATATGTGTGAAATAGGGTTGTCATGCGTGCTGTACTGTACAAGGACATTCCGGTTGAAAAATGTCTTTTTGAGCACGAAAAAGTTTTGATTTCAAGAATTTTTGAAACTGGTGGCTAGATTACCCCTGATCATGTTTCCATAACTTTCACATTATCACAAAACCACTAATTGATGTGTATGGTAATGTTTACTGGAAACTGCAACAGGTAATGTAACAAGGGTCGTGCACTTGAATGTATTTCACTTTCTTAAAACTTGTATAGTATGTGCCCCAAGAACATCGCTTTGCAGTCAGAACAAACTGTGATGTGATGTTGTTACTTCATGGATAAAAACGTTGTTTTGCCTCAATTAAAAAACGTAGTAATATATACAAGTACTCGCCAAAAATGACGAGTTCGAGATTTCGCAACTATTTAAATTAATAGAAAATTCTATTTTTAGAACAAATTTATTTCGAACGAGTCGCGAGCGAGCGACAGTCATTTTTGGCGTGACTGTAATTTCCGATTTGTCTTACCGAAATTACTGCAGACCCAAAACAGAGCTTAATCCTATTTTGATTTATTTTCGGGCTGCTATTTAAGAGACGTATTATATTTCACGAAAAGTTAACAAGCCAAAAACAAATTCAAGTGGCGGGGCCCCTGCTCAAAAAATAAACCTTAAATGGAATCAGTGCCCCTGCCAATTCCGTTTAACAACTAATTATCACGTGTTTTTTTAAATATTCTTGATAGAAAAAAGTTAAAACACTCCACAGCCTGAAAAATATGTCAAATTTCAACGCAAGTTTTTATGCTACCCAACAAAAGCCTTTGAATACATTATCATAAGCCAATTTAATACTATCAAATACTACCTCGGAATATTATATGTCAACAGTTTATATATATTATGCTATAATACATAATGTCAACTCTTATGCAGTGTTTTCCGTTTCACCTCGTAGAACATGTCTTATTCAGTGGAAACAAACCTGGATTCGCGTCCCGAATTTCCGTGGCAAATCTCGCCTCTGTCTACAAAAACAAATACAATATTTTGAAATTCCTGGAGTAGTACTTAGACAGTTTGGAATTGATCCACGCCAGCGGGCAGACACTAATGATATGATCTATTTGAATGCCGCCTTTTCATTCGTTGAAACTCAATTTCTAGCTGCCGCAGTGGGTGTCGAAAGTTGGTTAATGCCACAAACAATTGAGAGCTGCTAAGCGTTCCCCGTTGTAGTTTCTTTGCCTTAATCCGAACTTGCCGGTGTTGCGTAGTTGGGTGTGTTAAAGTCGCTTAGCACCATTAAAATGTCTATGGGATATATACTTTAGTGAGTCCTGTCCCATTCAGAGCGCCAAATCTGAGCCCAGTCAGCCCTCGACATCCATATCGAAACGATAGAACGTTTAAGCTGCGAAAGATTGTAATTCGGGGCTCAGCAGGCTGCGTACATTCAAAGACCCAACCGCAACCTCTGATCGCGCTAAATTTTGCAGACCATTCATTGCACTTTCATTGTTGATGCAGGATTGTTTAACAATGGTTCCGCTGTTCCCAAAACACACTATGTTAGACAGTGCGATAGATACTAGTAACGACATATGTTGTCAAACACCTGTCGAGTGTAGATTATAGTTAGACGACGTCTGCCGTTCCGACAGTTCCGCAGTCTTCCTCAATACCACTTTAATTCTAACATTAAGAATGTTATCAGAATATCTCCGATATCAGGAAGTTTGCCATGTAACACACGACATTTCGACAATGTTATAATTACTTTGAACAAAATCGTAACGGGGCTGGCGTAAATTCATCTTGCTATTAATGCATGAGTAAACTTAGCTGCGCCCCCTACCATCCTCTTTTGACACTATGTACAAAACGTTGTTATCGATCAAAACATTCATTGCAATAGCCAATTCCACATTCAAAACTTTCTGTTCGCTAACACAATGCATCTATTTGCTGTTTGGCCACAAATTGGTTTCACCACGCACAATGAGGCAACCCGCATTCCGCATTTTTTTCGTTCGCTAACAAATTTCGTTTTGTTATTGATAATACGTGTAGTTCGCGAAGATTATATGTGATGTGTAGGTTTTAAAACATTCCATTTAAAACAAATATTTGTTCGATATTAAAATAAAAATTTTCCTGTTGTAAGGTCAAACTGTCACAAATCAGGTATATATACTTAATGTTTTTGAAGTAATTGTTGAAAGGACAATTTTTTGTTACTCAACGTTTTGGGTGCGTTGCCCAAAACACCAATTTTATATTCCCTTATATGTTGACGGATGGCTGGTACGCCGAACAAGCGATCGCCAATCAGTCAAGAAAAGGGGGTGGTAGGGAGCGCATATTAAGTTTACTCATGCACAGGGCACTCCTAGCCGACATGAGTAAGTTGACAAGACTGTATGTTTGCCATGATTGACCGTGACCGGATTCACCATCTCGACGGCATAGCCCGGGTGCCACCAGTTTTAAACTCACCCCGTTTCCACTACTGCTCGGCATACGTCTGTCTACAAAGTGGCGACGTCAGGAAAGCAAGATAAAACCTTAGTAGCATGTTATATTGATAATATAGCCTGTAAGCATATATGCGATTTAATGATGTTTCAGTTTGTTTAAATAATAGGCTCTGGCCTGTCGACTGCATACCGGGAAGTTGGGGGGGGATAAATTTTGCCTAAAAATATTAAACATTTTTATATTTTTATGTTTTACTGCCGTGGATGTGTTTTCAAGTTATAAAACGACATTTAACATAAATTGTGGTAATTAATGTTTAAAACATTTTCCATACAAAAAATAAATGTTGAGACAAAAAAATTTTTGGATTTAGTTGAGCATGGTTGTTTCGACCGATGTGGGGGGACGGACATGGCGGAACATCTCACGAGAATGGGGATACCTTTAAAGTGGGGAGCCCCCCAATGTGGGCAGGACAGAGACATGCGGGAAAATGTCAAATTAAAAGAGGTGTAGTCTGAACACCAAGGAGTAACCGTAATTCCGGTTCCAGCGAAAATCGTGTTCCGGTTGCGGTTCCGGCAAAGGGCAAAAACCATACCGGAACCCGAATTCCGGCTTAAAAATTTTGCTTGAAATTTTCCACATTTTTGTTTCATCTGTGGTCCAAACATATATAATATATGTATACAATCAGAGCCGCCGTTAGTACCCCCCCTAGGGGGGGCCTCGCCCCTTACAGGGGCCTCATCTCATGGCCTCTGGGTGGCGTTGAAAAAGTGAAAAAGTTGGGAGCCGCAGCACAACCTCAAGCACCTTTCGCAAAGTAAATGTACACGATATCCAAAGGTAACCTCAGAGTTTAGAAGCCTAATCATGAGTATGATTTTAACCGTTCCGTGGGCGCCTGTTTTACGGACATACACGAAAATTTAGAGTATAATGTCTTAAGGTAAGTGTATTGGAAAACGATTACATTAGTTAAGAAATGTGATAGGGTCTCGCAGCCTGCTGGGGGGGCCTCGCAGCCTGCTGGGGCGCCTCGCAGCCTGCTGGGGGGCCTCGCAGCCTGCTGGGGGGGGCCTCGCAGCATGCTGGGGGGCCTCGCAGCCTGCTGGGGGGCCTCGGACATCCTAGCGGCGGCCCTGTATACAATGATCAAGTTACAGTACAACCAACCAAAAGAAAAAATAACTCAGCAATTTACCTTATGAAACGTAAGTAAGGCGCGTAATTTCAGTAGAAATTTTTCATCTTTACCTGCAGGAGTTTGTTAACAAAACAAAGCCAAGTCGATGCTTATAGCAGCTATTTTGCACATTCAGAAGTCTGCGGGGTATGTTCGAATTAAACCGGTCCAATTCGGTAACAGAGTATGGATTACGCAGAAGTACTTTAGCGTAAGCTTGGCTAATATAAATTGCGTCAAGCACCAGCCACTGCGCTTGTAATTTTTTTAAGTCAGTCTACATTGAAGTAAAGTAACGTTATCTGCAATTAACGCAGCCAGAAACTATTTTTCAATCAACTGTATTTATTGAAACTGTGCGAGTAGTATCACAGTTTGTCTCATTCATAGCATTCTGATTAGAAAGTTATCATCATTATCATCTAACTGACGGACAGTGTTTGCCCAACGCTACCCTAAACAGTGTCTCTGACCAGTGATCAGGAAATTACCTTCATTATTTTCTCTTAGAACCATATAACCCAATAATTTCAATTTTCTTAGAGCAAAACATGCAACAAACGTATGTGTAGTAAAGGGAGGTGGCTGGAGACAGAGTGTGTTTATTCTACGCTCCATGCGTTGTAAGCACATTCAGTTTGACGCAGTATACGCAAGTGTGTATAGTGGAAGGCATTTCTTGCTCTTGTGCCAAAAACCGACATGTTGATTGATAAATAAATATTACTAGCTTCCTAAGTCTCTTTAAAGTTTCAGGAAGGCAATAATGTCATCGGAATACATTAAGTTTAACGTAAAAGTTATTTTTAATACATTTTAAGTCCACTGCGCCTTCATTCCTTTTTTTCATCTGTGTTACTGTACGTATATATATATATATAAGTTTCGAAAACCAGGTTCCGGTGTAAATGGAAAGTTCCAGTTGCTGGTTCCCTTTATTCCCTTCTGAATACGTAGATATATCTCATAGTTTAGAACAGAACTTTGTTCAAATATCGATATATCCTGTAATCTTTTTAGCTTCCAGTTGTGTGTAACTGCACAACTTCCAGTCGCGCTTGGTGGCTTAGATGCGAAAGTGGTGTATATCGATACCGAAGGAACTTTTAGTCGGAAGCGTGTTAAGCAAATGGCGAATGCTGCGTTGATACAAATTGAAAAGTTGGTTACGAAATCGAGTACGTTAAATATTGTATTTCTGTGTAGTACAAATGAATTAGTTATGTTAAACGTCTATGAGAATGCATGCGGGGTGGACGGTCCAAACCATGGAATTTTCAGGAAACATATATTTTGGAAGCATCCCTGTGTGACCCTTGTTTCCAAATATGGAAGTTCCTGTCAGCTCCTGCTTGAAGCCCTTAAATTAATTTCGACTTTGTAAATTGTTGTTTGGGTGACAGATAATAGGTACGGAAAGGTCAAGTTTATTTTTTGGACAGCCTAGCCATGATTTTAGCTCTTGTATATTGTTGTTTGCATTACAGATACTAGGTCGGGGAAGGTCAAGTTTATTTTTTGGAACTATGATTTCGGGTCAATCAGCCTCTCTAAATACCGTAATTCACCCCCAAAATGGCCGAGTTTCGCTGTCAGCTCATGTTTGAAGCCCTTAAAATCATTTTGGCTGTTCAAATTGTTGTTTGGATGACAGATACTAGGTCTAGGAAGGTCAAGTTTACCTTTTGGCCCGCTTTACTATGATTTTGGCTAAGTTAACCGCCTAAAATACTCCAATTTACCAGAAAATTACCAAATTCCGCTGTCAACTCCTGTTTGAAGCACTTATATTATTTTGGTGGGCGAATTGTTTGGGTGACAGATACTAAGTCGGAGAAGGTCTAATTTAAGTATTACTTATGTTGGCGTTTGAGAACCTCTGTTTAATTATCAGATTATTAATCTTTGGTTTGTTAGTTCTTATTTATAATAATTTATAAATGCAATTTCATTTTCGGTTCCCAGACACTATATTTTCAGCTGTATTTAGCCATAAATTAGCATTCGCTACTCGCTAAATTAGTTTTGTTTCGAAATTTTTTTCTCCATCAAAAACGTTTTTGCAGTGTTTCTGATGATTTTTAATCGTTTTTTTTCACGGGAAAATCGGGTGTAAATGGCAAAAAGGGATGGAAAAACAATTGTTTTTATTACTTTAGCGACTCCATGAAAAGCAGGTTTGCCGTTAGGGGTTTAGCGTTATTCTTCTTTTCGATATTTTTAGTGACTGAAATAGTTCAAATTACGTGAGAGAATATGGTAAAAAAAATCTTTTTTTCCACAGAGGTGCGACGTTCTGCTTGTTTTCAATGTTTTAGTGGGCGATATAACAAAAGACATTGTTATGACTGTGCAAAACATTGTACAATAAACCTATAAAAATTGGACAAACAAACGAACATGTTTTAAAGCTGATTTTTATGACGAGACTAAATATAGTTTTGGAAGACTGTATTTTCCAATTCCCGTTGAGGGAATTTTTTAATCATGTTTTAAAACATTGAAGGCCAAATACATCTGCCGAAGATTATATTTAATGATTCGTGTACAAAATAATCTTTTCTCACCGGTGTTCATAACTATATTTCAACTGGCTATCAATTTTGAACTGTCATTAAACAATTATGCCGATAAAATCGACTAATTGAAACTGAGCGAGCGAATTTTCTACTAAGGCGCTAATGGGAAAGATTGCGAAAATTTGTTTTTTCTGTTTCTGTCAAACATAAGTAATCTTCGCGGGATTGGATTTCGACAGTTTTTATTCGATAGCAAAGGTGATAGGATGTGATGTTTAGTTAAACGCGAACAACTTCAATCTCATCTTCTGGGTCAAAATGACAAAAAGGATTTTTAAGGTTTCTTTGCCAAATTTGGACTGACGGGTGCCAGCCTTTCGCTGTCCATATCTCGCGACCGAGGCTTCGTCGAAGAACCGAGACAGAATCAGCTAATTTGAGATCTATGATATCTTCGCTGACTATCTTTTTTATTGAAATCTACTTTTATGCGACCAGTCCTTGGGCCGTTGCGTGCCTGTATGGCTCGTCAAAACTTTATATTGATTTTTCAAACTTTGACACGTTATTGCGTGTGTGTACCTTACAACAAGTGTGTATTAGGTTATGGAACGCGCTGATTACGACAGTTTTACTAACTATAGTCCTACTTGATTATATTAAAACTTTTCATGTGGTTTCAATGGTTTTATGGTTGACAAACTCGATTTTCAAAATATATATAGAGCGTTTTTATTTTTCTGTTATGAACCAAGAGTGGAATACATATGTTTTTCGGTACGCTGAATACTATGGTTTCACCACGAACACTTTATGCCTTTTCAGCTATTTTCAATGTGTTTAGGGCAAATGAGCCCGATTTTAATAAGATAGTCTGTCTTCCGTAATTTTGTAGCATATAGCGTACAGAATATCAAGAATGGTCTGTATGTAGTCCTGGGCGCTTCAAATTGTGGGAATGGTGGGGGCCCTCTGGCATTTTCAAGTGTCCTTGGCAAAAACAGAGTAGCCCCCGGTTCGTGCCACGTGGCAAAACTTTGGGCTTCCCCGTTCATCACCTCTTGGTAAATTTTTTTGTTTCAACTCTGTAAAAACACCCCCAAAGTATATACATAAAAATTTGATCAAAGTTTTATTGCTTTATTACAAAATATTATTATATATTTTTATTAAAAATTGATTTGTACTAAAATTCCGTCCTGAACCCACAAAAATTTGAGAAATTTTGTCAAAATCGCTTTTTCTCTTCATTAAAAGCGTTTTGGCAGTATTTGTGACACGAATTTCATTTGTTTTTCTTTTGGTAAAATCGGGCGCCCCCAGTTCATGCCCCCTGGTTACATTTTCGGACAATGTAGAGCCCCGTAGTATAGGTTTTTTGGTACGATGAATACGGTGGTTTGGTTATATAGAGCCCAGCACGAGTACTTCATTACTGTTCTGATATTTTTGAAGTAATTGCCAACAGGCTATGTTTTGTTACTTAACCGTTTGGATGCGTTGGCCAAAACCAATTTTATGTTCTCTTTTATATTGACGGATGGTTGGTACGTCAAACCAGCGATCGCTAATGACAAAAGGGATGGTAGGTGGTGCATCTTAAGTTTATTCATTCATTGATCAATGAAATCAGGGGAAATGAAAAACAGGGAAGAATAAATCTGCAAAGCCGCGGGAAACGTAAAATCAGAACGTAGTGGAGATTGTGTGTTGCAGTGGTGAAACCTTTTAAATTCCGTCTGTGTGTTTGATCGGCCATAACTAGGGAACGACTTCATGATCTTGGTTTCATTCGAACCGGCATAATTTACCGTGTACATCCCCGAGCGTTTTTTGATTTGTGGTCTTCTTCCGGGGTCAAAGGTCATAATGTGGGTTTTCTTGCGCCATTTAGCACCATTTTAGAACCGTTCACGGAAGCAAAATTATTTTTATCTTAACATTCAGATTTTTTTCTCTTGTTGGTTTTATTTCATAATGAAATGATAAATACTGATTACTCTTTTTTGTTTTCGATTATCGCTCCGGTTCTACATCTATGGGGTTTGAGGTATGGTGCCCCAATTGTTCCTCGACCCAAAATTCGAAAATTTTATTCTGACGTTTCGGACGGCTGAAAAGTTTCATACGGGGGTTTTCGGGCATGGCAAACGCATTGCTCGTGTTGATTTTGCTCTGCGATCCATGATTTTATGGTGCCGTCATGGTCCATCGACCCAAAATTCCTAATTTTGCTGTTACGTCCTGGGAGGCCGATAGCTTGCACTTGGGGTTTTGGGGCATGGGAAACTTATTGCCGATATTAGTTTTGTTCTACCTTGTGTGATACCCACATATAGCATATCGACGTATGCTATCGACAGGGAGTAACCGGAATTCCGGTTCCGGCGAAAATCGTGTTCCGGTTGCGGTTCCGGCAAAGGGCAAAAACCATACCCGGAACCGGAATTCCGGTTTAAAAATTTTGTTTGAAATTTTCCACGTTTTTTGCTTCATCCTGTAATCCAAACATATGTAATATATATATATTATACAATGATCAAGCTCCAATACAATCAAGCAAAAGAAAAGACTAACTAACCAATTTGCCGTGTGAAACGCAAGTAGGGCACATAATTTGAGCAGGAATTTTTCATAATAACCTGCACGATTTTGTTAAATCAAAGCCAGGTCGATGCTTGTAGCAGCTATTTCACACATTCAGAAGTCTGCGGGGTACGTTCGAATTATACCGGTCCAACTCGGTAACAGAGTATGGCTTACGTAGAAGTACTTAGCCTATGCTTGGCTAACATAAATTGCGTCAAGCACCAGGCGGTGCGCTTTAAACTTTGTAAATCAGGTGAAATTGAAGTAAAGTAACGTTATCTGCAACGCAAGTAGAAACTGCTTCCTTGGCAGTGAACTGTATTTATTGAAACTGTGCGAGCAGCATCACAGTGTGTCTCATTTATAGCATTTTGATTAGAAAGTTATCATCATTATCATCTAACTGACGAGCACTGAAGCTTTGTAAGCACATTCGATTTGACGCAGTATACGCAATGGTGTATAGTGGAAGACATTTTTTGCTCTGAATGTCCAAAAACCGACATATTTGATCGATAAATAAACATTATTAGCTTCCTCAGTCTCTTTAAAGTTTCAGAAAGGCAAATTGGTTAGTTAATCTTTTCTTTTGCTTGGTTGTATTGGAGCTTGATCATTGTATAATATATATTACATATGTTTGGATTACAGGATGAAGCAAAAAACGTGGAAAATTTCAAACAAAATTTTTAAACCGGAATTCCGGTTCCGGGTATGGTTTTTGCCCTTTGCCGGAACCGCGACCGGAACACGATTTTGGCCGGAACCGGAAATTCCGGTTACTCCCTGTCGATAGCATACGTCGATATGCTATATGTGGGTATCACACAAGGTAGAACAAAACTAATATCGGCAATAAGTTTCCCATGCCCCAAAACGCCAATTGCAAGCTATCGGCCTCCCAGGACGTAACAGCAAAATTAGGAATTTTGGGTCGATGGACCATGACGGCACCATAAAATCATGGATCGCAGAGCAAAATCAACACGAGCAATGCGATTGCCATGCCCGAAAAACCCCCGTATGAAACTTTTCAGCCGTCCGAAACGTCAGAATAAAATTTTCGATTTTTGGGTCCAAGGAACAATTGGGGCGCCCTCCCTCAAACCCCATAGATGTAGAACCGGAGCGATAATCGAAAACAAAAAAGAGTAATCAGTATTTATCATTTCATTATGAAATAAAACCAACAAGAGAAAAAAATCTGAATGTTAAGATAAAAATAATTTTGCTTCCGTGAACGGTTCTAAAATGGTGCTAAATGGCGCAAGAAAACCCACATTATGACCTTTGACCCCGGAAGAAGACCACAAATCAAAAAACGCTAGGGGATGTACACGGTAAATTATGCCGTTTCGAATGAAACCAAGATCATGAAGTCGTTCCCTAGTTATGGCCGATCAAACACACAGACGGAATTTAAAAGGTTTCACCACTGCAACACACAATCTCCACTACGTTCTGATTTTACGTTTGCCGCGGCTTTGCAGATTTATTCTTCCCTGTTTTTCATTTCCCCTGATTTCATTGATCAATGAATGAATAAACTTAAGATGCACCACCAGCAATA
>JASANE010023088.1:0-16891 GCA_030248225.1 Trileptium ribeirensis
TTTCTCAAAGGGCTAGACCTGGATGTCGAAATATAGAAATTTTCAAAGTTATTAATAAATATCTCAGATACGGTGACAATACATCGTTATTGAGGTTAAAAGCAAGTGTTCAACCAATTTTTGCAGAATTTAGTCATATTCTTAACTTCGGAAAGGGATTTTGAGCGGAACGAAGCGAGGCGTTTTTGTTTCCGTCAGAGGGGAAATTCGGCACGTCTGTCTGTCTGTCCGTCCGTCCAGTTGAACTCAATAACTGCTGTGCCGATTAAAAAAACTATTTTCGTTTGAAATGCCTAATAGCCAACAGATGCAAGACATATGTAGGTTTTGTCAAAATTTGCTGTAAATTAGTAATTAAGTAATTCATTAAGCGTTTTTAGCATTCTTAAACAAAAATTGTTTATTATTTTGATGCGTATGTTGCATCTTGCCATGCTGATTATCAATCTGGTTTTTATTGCGATTCGGGATATTAAAAATATGCTAATTATTTAATTAGCTAGTTACTAATTAATTTTTTGAAAATGTTCAAAGTGCTTAGAAATGAAAAAAATTGCACACGGTGGTTTTCTATGACGCTAATCACGAATATGATATTTCTGAAGCTCTAGAACTTGGCCGTATATGGTAAGTAGTTAAATAATCAATTAGCTAAGTAGTTAATTTTATGCAAATTAAAAATCACATTAAAATTGGTGATTTTTGGCAATCGGGAGTTTTGGATATCGCTGATCATGAATATTTTACTTTTAAACCTCTATGATTTTGTCGTGTTTGCTCATTAGTTAAATATATATTACTAATTAATTTGGTAATGTTTTTACCTAACTAGCTTTTCGTAAGGTGGATTTGACATCAAATATCTAAAACGTGATACTTAGACTAAATTGATTAAATATTTAGTTCAAATACATCTATACATAAACAAGATATATTCTTGGACTATTGCTCCGCTCAATTTTTGTAATTTATTACGTTTACTGGCAAGGTTTTTTCGAAACGGACCCTGGGTCCAGACCTTAAACTATGGGTCCAGATTTACAATTTTTGGCGCGGGAATTTCACGAATTTTTACACAATAAAGAAACGTAATTACGAAACGCAATTTTATATTATTACAAATACATAAATTATTCTCTGCCTGTCCCAGCCAGGATAAAGGACGAGGGCCATCCATGAAACCAGCGGAAAGCAACTGTGTACCCATGTACGCCCTAACAGCTAAAAGCCTGCACTTTGTAATAGAATTTATTTGCAAATCTTATCTCTCCAAAGCTGTTTGGATCCAGACTCACTTGTGGACCCAAAAAACCTAGTTTACTGGTCTTAAAATTTTTTTGTCAGGTTTGTATGCCAATTGGAAGGTTGTTTTTATCTGGATTGGGGGGGTAAGTGGTAAGCCTAAAATATTCCCTGGAGGCACCGACAAATGTCAGGGGCTCCACCTTCCCACTTTGGAGAAGCCAGCTTAAGTGAAATTGTTTTTAATCCCGTTGCCACAATCATACTATGAGCTAAGTGAAGTTAAAACTAAACGTTCACATCAACCAGATTAGCAATAGGTGTATGTGTTTAACAATAAAACACGTTCTAAAATTCCAACCAAAAGTCGATTTGAAACAGTCATTTTAAAACGAGTGAATTTCATTTCTTCTTTCTCGAGCGGGAATTAAAACAAACCTGTTTTACATTGATCGCCGAAATCGAAACCGTTTTTAGATTTACCATATCTCTGCACACACCTTATCGTAGTTCGCGCATTTCCCAGCGTGATAAATGCTAGTCTCATTCAATAATATGGTGTATTTCACGGTGTTATACGTTGCTATGTACTTGAAACTACTCATTTTTTCAACATTGTTTCATTATATTAAATTTTTGTGCCTCACTGAAATCAGGTAAAACTACGTACAGTATTAGTGTAATGCTAGTTTTATACATCTTGAATAATATCTGCCGTATTTTTTACAGATCTTGTCTAAAGAAAATCTTAGAAGGGGACGAAAGTTCGGAAAAGCCTATGGTGTTGTGTGTTTCTCGAATTTTCGACGCTTCTCAATCGGACCTGGTTAGTCACACGTATACACTCATGGGCAAAAATAAGTGCAGACACGGACGAACATTATGTTACATAATTTCGTGTAAACGCGGATGACGCAATTTAATCTAACCGCTGACGAGCCCAACTTGGCCTCTGTTTAGGCGTTCTAATTTGATGTTGACGCAGTTGGCCGCAATTTCCTCTGTAGTACGCCGATGTGTCCATTTTTGCCCACTTGCTTTTTGTCCTTGAATGAATATACATTGTTAGATTGGGGTTAAGCTTGAAATTGCATGTCGAACCATCATAACCGGGTTTCGTATTAGTTTAACGACTAACTTTTTAATGTAAACTCTATAAAAATTATCAGAGCCAACCATTGTGAGCGATTAAATTCAAAGATATTAAAATAGGAAAATGTGTCAGCATTTTATTAGTCTCTGGCAGAGTCGATCATCGACGTGTCTGCACCTGCGACTTGTCACATCAACTAAAAGTTTTAAGTGATAGAACAACGAGTGTTTCAGCGAGAGAGCAGCGAACCTGTTTGAAAGTTTAGAACCATAATTTTTTATACAACGAGCGTGTTAGCAACGATGCCATAACGAACAGATAGTGATCAACGAAAGTGGAACTATCGTTAATTTTCTCGTACTTTCTAATTAGCCAGTTAATGGGAAAAGATTAATAAAATAATTAATAGCTTTAGGCTTACGTTATTTATCAACATTCACGTTATATGTCGAGTCATGCATAAAATGTAGGAATGCATTATGGAAATTGCATTTTAAAAAACAATATTGATTATGCTATTTATTGATTAACATTCATATTATACATGGAGTGATATTTAAAATAAAAATGAATATGGAAATGGCATTTTCAAAAGTAATGTTGATCATGAGGGAAATAGTGCAAGATATCTTCTATTACGCGGGAATTAACATTCGAGTTATGCATGGAGTGATATGAAGTAAAAATAAATACAGAAATGGCATTTTAAAAAATATTGATTATCAGGGACATAGTGCAAAATTAACTTTATTAATTATATAAACAAGTACACAATATTAGCCTGGAACTTGGGGCACGATTCAGAGTTTTCGATTTTTTGTTCGGTCAGGTTGTAGTTGAATACGACCTCCGTGTTAGGTAATATATTTGCACTTGGGCCTAGAGATAGTGGCTTGACGACGAAATGATATTAGTAGCAGCCGCTGAAATATTGGGTAGGGTGGAACTCGAACTCACGACCTTCGCCGTTGGATCCGCAAGCGGGCGTTTTACCGAACTGAACTGTCCCTATCCGATATCGCAGCAGCTCTAAAGCTGCTGTATTCAGTGCAAGTTGATTTGTAATCGCTTGCTCAGGCAAAAGTTTTTTAATCCGCTCGTTTCCAGATGAGATTGGCTGCGATTAATTTGACGCCAAAATGTTTCAAATCGGGCTTATGGTCTGTTACTGGATCTGGTACTGGGCTCTCCAAATTGGGGGCTGACATTTTTCTGTTCCCACTGGTTCAAAACAGGTGCCATCTGATAAACTTTTGGGCTCCCCCGGTTCATTGCCTCTTGGAAAATTTTTTGTTTCCAATCGGTCCAAAGTATATAACATGTAATCAAAAATTTTGCGAAAATTCCGTTCGGAAGCCAAAAATTACCCAAATTTTGCAAAAATTTGCTTCAAAATCGCTTTTTCTCTCCATCAAAAACATTTTGTCAGTGTTTCTGACAAGATTTTTAACCATTTTTATCTTGGCAAAATCGGGCACTTCCCGGTTCGGAACCAGGGGAGCCCCTGGTTCATACCCCCTGGCAAACTTTTCAACGAATGGAGAGCCCAGAAGGTTACCACATAGCATTTCACTCGCGAAATCAAAGAAATTTGTAGCATTAGTCGTATTATATGGTTTTATTTTGTGGATGATATTTAAAGAACTAGCCGCATTCTGTTAATGCACCAAGAACCCTTGTTTGCTTCAAATCGGGAAAATTCACAACTAATTAGGTTCGACACCACAAATCTAAATGTTCTCCAATTTTGTTCATCTTTGCATATCTGGTCTCATCACAATACCGTAGTTTTACCAGGGGCCTTGGGCTGGGCGCCTCCAGCTCCAACCTGGGGCGGGCGGGGGAATCTGAAAGATCTGTGGTATTTTTCCCCTAATTTACACTATGGGAAACCATTCCTAGGTCATATGGGGGCCTTGTGTATCGTTGTTTTGTTGCATTATCTATTATTTAAGTAAAGAAAATGTGCATTTCTGCGGGCACACTTCATTTTACTTAGTATTTTTGTCATAAATAGTCTAAATATAAGCAGTAATTTTCAGTTTTGCTATTTTTGTTAGGATGATCAGTGCAGTAGGTGTGCTCTCTGGTTCATGCAAATTTTTAATTTTTACTTCCGGTGATGAGTAAAGACTTCTCCAGCTGACGACACTATATAATTCGCAATATTCTTTCTAAAATTTTATTTCCGGTAGTAAATTTTTTTGATAAATTATGAAAATAATCCTTATACTACAAACCCCGACATTAAATGCTTTGTGACGGCGATTATCGCGCGTTTCATTAACATCTCGGCTGAACAGGTTCGAAAAATGGAGGTCGCCCTACAAAATCAGCTTATCTAGATCTACAACTTTGCTGATCACGACAATTTTGTAACACCATAATGGCATTTCGTGGGCCGCTGTGTGCTCGAATATTGTTCCTCGAACTTTTGCCAGAAATGCGATTTTTCAATTTTTGGCATGTTATTGTATGATATGAGTGCTTACTGGGTTATCAGGCACATCGGCTACGATGGCTTTGCTATCTAGAGTCTAATTTAATTTATATCTTTTGATAGGATATAGAGGATTTTACGGTCAAAGAATCCAATTTTCGAAATGTACATTTTCACTTGCTTGGTAATGTATTGCGTGCAGGGCATCAAGAATGGTATATAGGTATTTTTAAGGCTAAATACAATGATTTGGTTATCTAGTGTCCTCAGTGCTTATTTCACGACTTTTTAATGGGTTTAGGGTAAATAAACCCGGATTCCGGAATATATTACCTCTTCAGTTGTTGTTCGGTTACGTATTGCGTACAGTCTGTACGGTACAAGTCACCAATTGACTATATATGTTTTCCGGTAGGCTGAATACGACAGTTTGATGATCTAGAGTCCAGCACGTGTGTCTTGTGTCTTTTCAGAGGTTTTCATTGATTTTAGGGTCAATAAGCCCGATTTTCAGAAAATAGTCGGTTTGGTACATGGCATCAAAAATTATAGTATATATATAAGGTTTTTTCGGTATTCTAAATACAATGATGTGGTTATCTAGAGTTCAGCATGTATATTTCATGGGTCTTCAATGGGTTTATGGTCAAGGACCCCGACTTTCAGGGCATAATCTCTTTTCAGTTGTTTGGATACGTATTCTTACAAGTCCTTAAAAATTGTCTACAGGTTTTCCGATAGGCTGAATACGAATTTTGGTTATCTAGATGCCAGCACGAGTATCTTTGTGGTTACCTATTGCGGACAGGTCAACAAAAATTATCTATGTAGTTTTCCATTAGGCTGAATACGACGATTTGGTAATCTAAATACCAGCACAATACATACTTGTTGCATGGTATGTCTTCGATGGGTTTAGGATCGACGAGGCTTTAGGATTTTCAATGGGTTCAGGGTTCAAGAGGTTTTAGAGTGATATATACGTCAAACACAGCCTGTTACAGCTGATTAAACGAAATGGTAACTTTAAAATGAAACAACGCTCGCTCCGTTTCACCCTCGCGGGCGAGATGCTAGTTTATCGCTTGCAGGACATAAATTAGTTGCCTATATAGTTTTCAGTACGCTGAATACTATAGTTCGGTTATCTACACTCTATCGTAAATATTTCATACTTTTTCAGATGTTTTCAATGGGTTTAGGGTCAATTGCCGATTGCCTGTCCTCATTATCTTGGTTATGTATTGTGTAAAGGGCATGAAGAATGTTTTATATGTTTTCGGTGCGCTGGATACTAAGTTTCGCTATCTACAGACTAACACGAATATTTCGTGCGTTTTCAGCAGTTATCGATATTTTTAAAGTTAACGAGATTTTAGGGGTGACAATGGGTTGACGTTTACAGAGGTTTTAGTGTAGTATATACATCAAACATAAAGCCTGTCACATGGTGATTTCACAAAATTTCCAGTTGACGACACCACTCTCGCTCCGCTTTACCATCGCATGCTAGTTACTAGTCACAATTATGGTCAGCTGGATCGCTGATGTTAACATATTTACATACAAGCATTCTAATGACAATAATTCTTTTTATAATATGTATAGATTATTGTTTTCTATTATAATGTTAGCGGCAAAAATTACCTATGGTAAAGCAAACGGTATGTATTAGTTATTGTTGGATAGCTGTGCGGGTTAAGTCACAAGTTGTTGGAATTTATCCAATAGTGACTGGCGTAGCGAGCGGGTCGGCTCGGACCAATGAAACGGTTCGCCCTTAATTTGGAAGAAGCTGAAAGGATAAGTATTATAATTTTACGGTTACACTTACATCATTTTAATTTTTAATTTAAAGTGCGCACGTTTTTAATGACACAAAGAGCAACACCATTAAAAATCTCTGACTGTGGTTTTTTAAAACAGCAATATGAAAATAAATGTGTATGCTTTAACGCACGGTTACTGCTTTGAGCAATAACAGTGTTATGTTGACAGTCACAGTCGTGTTTAGTTTAACAAACAGGCTCGCAGCTTAGGAAATATTTAGTTAACAGTAATTTCTTTTTTCCTGGGTCCTGGTAACACCACGTAATGAATCTGCACTGGTACGGTTTAGACCGCTGACTATCAGTGTCATCTTGGCATCTGCTTATCTATTGACAATTCTGTATTACAGTGCCGAACTGTGGAACTCACCGATGGTTGGTATTCTGTCAAAGCACAACTTGATGTGGAACTTACAAAACAGTTACACCGACCGCCCAATGAAATAGCCGTTGGAACAAAATTATTTATTGCGCGGGCAAAGCTTCATGATATAGACAATGGATTTTCGCCGTTAGAGGTAAATAGACGCACTATACTATTAAGTGTGTCTTCAACTGTTCGTCGTTATTTTAGGATCTTGGACTATCGCTTAAAAAGACTAGCTTTCCACTATACACAGAACCATTCTTCTGCCGACGGGTTACTGTGCTGTCTGGGTAGTCTCTTGGTAATTATTTTATTACATTAGTTCTAAATTTTTTAAATCTCTCAATGCATGGTCTTTCGTACAACATAGGTACTACTTACATGCTCGAAAACAGGGACATCTGATCTTGAACTAATGAAAATAATAAGTCAGTGTCAGCTAGATGGCTAGGAAATGATGAATGTGTCAGGCACGACGCAATTCGTTTTGACACTTTTATAGGCTTCAAGTAGTCGTTGAAGCGCTTGACTAATATCGAACGAATTATCAATAAAAGCAGTAGAAAAATAATATGCCAGATTTGTTTCATAAAACTTCATAAAGGAATGAACGGGTTGTGATCAAATGATTTGGACGCCCATGGTTGGGGAAATTCAAATAAGGGCCCCACTATCTTTACTACAGCTATGCACCCGTATGCTGCAAACCGCTGATCATTTCACTCGTCCAAAATGGATTGCTCTGCAAAGGCTCTCTGTAGGCAACGCATAACCAAACAAAATGAAGACAGGCTACATTTTGTAAATCGTTTCCTTCTAGTCTTGGAGCACTTGCACAGCTATAATATAGTCACGTTGGGCTTTGGATAACAAAACAATCGTATTCAGCACGCATGATAAAATAATACACTTGCTGTAAGTTAATAACATGCAATAACATGCCGAAATTAAAAAATCTATGTTTCTGGGAAATTGTCGACAAAATACTAATGGCTTTAGAGTGTCCGAAGGAGTTGTCCCACAAAAATGTTGTTAGGCAAAGTTGTATATAATCTCTATTAGTTTTCTCCGGTAAGTGGTTCTGTTTTTCGAGGCGAAACCCCTGCGACAAGATAATGGGCTTGGAAACATTGGCACACGTTTGGCCAGATTTGGTAATACCAGTTTTCTCTCATTTTGAACCGGAACATGGCGCGGCAGCTCTTAGCGTACAGCTAAAGGACACGTTGTCATCACTTAGCTATTAAACAAAGAATTGCCATAATTCGTCTAGACGGAGATCAGTTATGAGTGACACCCACAGACAAATGAATTTTCACGATTCTCGCCCGAGTGCCACCCAATGGAAACTCCTGTCGCTTCGTTTAAGTTACAAAAAACACACGAAAGTCGATGATCAAACTGAGATTGACGCCATCAGCTTTATTTGCTTTACAATAAGTCTCAAACCTAGTTCACAATAATTGTCAACGGATTTGGCATGGGCGCATCATGTCTGCTATATTTAATTGTCAATTTGACGGTGCTAGAGAAGTACGTAAAAGACATTGAAGGCATGGTCGCATGATAAAAGTTTTTTGACGTTACATGCGAATAATAAAAATAACGCCAGGCGATTCGTTAGGACAGTCACATTGAGCCGAAAACGGATTGACTATGATACCAATTTTGTTTTTCATTATATTTTTAACCCTTTATTTAAAAATGTTATCTTAGCACTTAGATGTCATATTTCGACACTTTCAATATAAAAAGGATGTAATGAACACCTTTAAAATGCTATTTATGTTTAGCTTTCTTAAGGACGTAATATGCTTTAACTTATTTCATCACAATGATTCTGGTTGCACTAACGTGCAGCAATGAAAAGGTTTTGCCGGAGTAAGTTTTTACCATTTGTGCAAAAAGTTGTGAGTTATAGGGTAGGTACATGTGTAACGGCAACGCAGATATGCAATATATTATGTATTTTGATTTGTGTATTAGTTTTTGAAATAAGTTTGATATTAACACTGACTTTCTCACGGAGGGGGAGAGAAGAAGGAACTTAGGTACATATTTCGGTTTCCCCATGGGCCTCCAGTTCAGCCTTCAGGTATTTTTTGGCTCCACAGGTATTTTTCTGTTAGACCAATGTTTCTTTGCGAATCAAAAATCATATGCCATTAGAACATATGTGGCAATCATCCAGTCGATTGACTAGACTTGAAAATTTCGACGCAGCGTTCCATTTATCTTATACAGGTACATAAGGTGTTATGTCGTTAAAAATTATGCCGTACAAAAATTTATAGTTAAGTGATAAAATATCGTATTTGTTTACGGTGAATTTTTAAAAAAGAAATTGGAGACATATTTCTGTGTGCTGGTCCTAACAGCACGTCTATACGTATACATTTTACTGCAGCATTCCTTTATCACTAGAGCTATTGCATATCTGGTAAGTTTTTCTTGATTATCTCGAAAGCGAATATTCTTGCATACTATTCTGTCATACTATACTGTTCTTAGGCCGACGTCAGTATTATATTTTTCATAAGTTCTGAAAACCCTAAATTTTTGTCCTGCGGGAGCTATACAGTGTAGATACAGTACGCGCCAGAAATGACAGTCGCATTTCGAACGAGCGAGTAGCTCGCTCGAAATCAAATTCATAATGAATTCTGATGTTACAGCAAATTTATTTCGAGCGAGACGCGAGCGACCGACAGTCATTTTGGCGGGTACTGTAGTATTACGGCAGCAATGCCTAGTTCACATTTTTGGCTTCATAGTACAGTATTACACTAGGGCCAGTTCTTTTTCAATATTTTTGTCCTCCGTTCGATATGATGTGTATTACTGGGTTCTCCATGCGCTGAAAATTTTGTCAGTAGGCATGAACCGGGGGCCACTGGTTCTAATCCGGGGCATTTTGAAAGAGAAGTGTTGATAATCATGTCAGAAACGTTGCCAAAACACTTTTTATGGCGAGAAAAGACGATTTTGAAGCAAATTTTGACAAATTGCAGTACAAGTTTTTATCAAATGTTATGTTATTTAGTGGAGATTTTACTGAGCAGAAACAAAAAAATTACCAAGAGGAGCCCAAAATATTTCGAACCAGGTGCACTTGAATATGCCATGGTCCACCCAATGGAGAGCTCTGTGTTATATATTCTTTCAATGTGTGAAAAGTTCATTATAGTTTGATGTACTTTGTACATGACACTTTGTTTTTAAAAACTTATTCTGGAATTTTAACTACGTTATTGTTTGTCAAAGTACAGGTGCCAGATAATGTACGTCTTTCGCTATCGTTCAATAATACGCGACGTGCTCGCTGGTGGGCTCGCCTCGGTTTTCATCGTCTGCGATCTCCTCCTCTATTTAGTATATCCTCGCTGCGTTCTGGTGCTTGTGGTGTCGTATCGTCTGTGTCTTTCATCGTCGCGCGCGTTTATCCAGTTTTGGTAGGTTGTATTCGGTTTTTATGTATGTATAAATACATTATGTATTAAGATGAGTAAGTGCTCTATTCTTTTTGTTGAAGTTAGCATTATAGGAGAGCATAAATTTTCGACTCAGACAATTTCATAGACAACTCCCCTAACGCCATTTATGTGTAGCATTTATCTAAATTTAACGGTCTGACGATTCTTAGAGCTAAATTATATAATTGCAATGATTACGCACAGAACATTATGATTATATAAGTAAATTTTAATGTCGCTCATGCCGGAGATTACTTCAATTTACGATATATTCGACTTTACGTTGTCGTGGTATTAATTTTTTGCACTTCAAACATACATGTATTTTAAATCAGTGTAATGTAGTCAGCTTACTTTCAATGCGAATTTTTTAATTTGAGCTGTGCGAGTTTTTTGTCTTTTTGGTCTGAATTTCGATTACTATTGTTGCGCTTGCTAGCGGAAAAGCAAGCATGGAATTTCAGCGACAAAATTTGTCCCTAACTAGTACTCCTGTTTCAAAGTTGCTCCGAGCATTTTCGTAACGGAAAGTCTCTTTAGGAGGTTGGCAGATCAGGAATAATTGGCGGATTAGAACCTTTGCCTTTTCGCCATTCCACGACTGTCAGTTGAATGCAGAAAGTCGCCTCGGGATCGATTCATCCCGACATGCTTGGAGCACATATTTAGTAATTACGAAAACCGTTATACCGTTACAATCAGAATTAAATGCACATAAAATCGAACGCTGACTAATTCGAACATTATTCAATCAACAATCGATCGATCTTTGTTTAAACGAAATTTGTTAAACTCCAACTTACATTTTTATTGAATTAATTAGTTATTTTAACCCAATCCAAATTCGTTATTTTAAACGTAGACATTTTTCATTTTTTTCTATTTTAGCGCAATCGAAATTCGTTAAATTAATCACAAATGATCGTTTTTTCGTTTAAACTAAACCGATCGAAATAGAACTAAACATAGCCCGATTTTTGAGTGCTTCTGATTGTTATTGTACTTTTGTGATACGTAGTACCTGTTCCTGGCGGAACGTTTTTCAAATTCGTTTCAGTATCTCGTGCGTCTTCCAGATGGTTCAAGGCGCATTTTGACGCAACGTCAGGAAGACTATGCTCGTCGTGCGCATGAACGAAAACGTGACGAGGTAGTTGAAGCCGCTTGGGCGAGTGTGAGCACCCAGCTGAGTCAGTGTGAAAGCGATATTAGTGAGTATTTTAAAACGATTAAGTGACGGTTATGTTTAATGCTGAGTTAAAATTAACATAGTTTGTGATATTTAGATTTTAGTTTTAAATCATATGATACGATAGCAGGAAGATGAATAATATGCAAACAAAGTTACATACAAGATTGGTGGAGCATGTTTTATCTACGATTATTGTAGATTGAGCTGCTGTTAGAGTTAGATTTACTGGTACCTTCATGAGTTACAATTACAGTTACAATGAGAATTAAGTGCTCAAAAATCGATCGAAGCTTCGTTCGATATCGATTGTTTGCGTTTAAACGAAATTCGATTAATTTAACGAATTTTAATTGTTTCAAAATAAAACTAAAGATGTAACAAAACATGTTAGTTCGCGTTTAATTTAACGAATTTCGATTGTGTTGAAATAAAAATATTTTAATTAAAAATGTTAGTTTGCGTTTAATTTAACGAATTTCGTTTAAACGAAGATCGTTCGATTTTGTCTGCGTTCCATATTATAAGCACTTAATTCTAATTGTAACTGTAGGTATTATCTAGTTTTTTTTTATTCCATAGGTTTTGCACCGCTAAAATCCGTAAAAATCAAATTTTTATGAACCGTTGCAATCGACATTGTTAAGAAAATTGTTTGAAGGTTGATGTGATACTATGCGCTCGACATGAATACACAGCTGCGGTGTATCGTAGTGACCTGTCCACAGTGGGAGGAGACCTCACTTTACAAATCCCCTATGTTCGTGAGATATTCCCCCGTTTCCGCTCCCACTCTGCCAAAACCCCCATGTTCAACCAAATCTGAAAAAAATTTTTACGTGTGAAAATTGATGTTTTTGTTTGCAATATGTTTTTGAAACAATAATTACCACTATTTATAATGCTAAAACATCGTTCAGTACCTTGAAAATACATTCATTACACTACAACTACATGAAAATATAGAAACACTTATTATTTTTAAGAAAAATTGAACCCATCCACTTTGAAATTACCCCCGAGAATAAATTGCCCCACGAAGTCCCGCCCCCACTTTTCGGAGGGCTGTAGACAGGCCAGTCGTTCGAAAGCAGACTGTAGTTTTTTTGTGAAATGTGGAGAAAATCTTTGGCGACACCATGTTCATTTTCTGGTGATGTTTACCAGTGAGGGCAAGTAGAATGTACTGTATTCGTGCAGTTTTAGCTGCCCAGCATTTAGTACAATGGTTTTTGCAAATAGTATTTGAATTATTAAAAATGTGTATTATACAGAAAACTTGTATTAAATGGTAATAATAAATCATTGATTAGTGTAACGTGGTTTCAGGTAATGTCGTAGACGAACTTGGGGGATTTTGAAAAAGGCCCCATTAGTATCTTGTAAGCGAAGATGAAACAGAACGAGTGTGATTTCGCTTTTCAGTTGTCATTTTGACCGGTAACAGGCTGTGTTTGATGTATATACCACCCTTAAAACTTCTTGAACCCTGAATCCATCGAAAATTCTAAAACCTCGTCGACCATAAACCCATCGAAAACAACTGATAACGCGTCAAGTGTTTGTGCTGGTCTCTACATACCAAGGGTTCATTGACTCTAAACCCGCTGAAAAGCATGAAATATGCACGCTGGACTGTAGATAACCAAACCATCGTATTTAGCATACCAGAAAACCTATATAGACAATTGACTTTACGCAATATGTAACCAAATAACAGAAGACAGACTATACTCTGCAAATCGGGTTAATTGACCATGAACCCATTGAAAAGTTATTAAAAGGCTTGAAATATGCGTACTGGGCTCAAGATAACCAAATCAATGTATTTAGCCTTCAGAAATATACATATAGTTCATTCCTGATGATATATACCTATATAAATACCTAAATAGATCTATATCTAGATACTCGCTTTGCTCGCTCCGTGTCAATAATTCAATGTCGATTGGTCATCTTTGCCAGTTCGCGAATTGATGCCTAAAATATGTCGCACGCTGAGACCTGACCCTAATCATATTTCAGTTTCCGACACACACGTACACCACCATTCTGTAGTATTAGCTTTGAGTGCACATCCGCGCCAAATTCAATAGTCTTGTCGTGGCGCAATAGCTTGTTTCTGGAAACCACTGCACTTCAAATCTTCGCCTTTTAATAAACATAAATTCACCATATAACCCTCGTTCCTCGGTAGTCTCAACATAAATTCACCATAAATAACCCTCGTTCCTCGATAGTCTCTGTAAATTGGTTGTCGAATAATGAGGTACTATGAGTGTCGGAGGACTAATGGCTAGGGCCACTTTAATACTGCTCCTTTTAAAATTACATTATTAGTCTTTATCTTTTAAAGCCTATCTTCTCCATTCGACTGATAATTTTGGTGGAGGCATGCACGAAAGGCCTCATTTTTCGGTAATGATGTTAAAAGCAACTACTTAATGTATTTTTACAGTTGGATTATATTTAGCAGAAAATAATTATTGATTTTTAAATTTCCGTAGTTTCCGTCGTAGTTTCCTAGTGGCACCGAAAAATACCAGGGGACATTTGCACTCCCATTTTGGAGAAGCCAGAATGCCTCCAGTACAGGATCTTTCGGTTATGATATCTGTAAAATAAATCGATTTCTTTACGATGGCTCTAGCATTCTTCGGACGCGGGCTTCTTATTATCAGGGGGTGATCCTGGTTCCGCTGCTCTGCAGAACCTTATTATCGAGGAGTGTGGAGCAGCGACGACGACTACTGAGTTACTGTTGTCAGCAACATTGACGAGCTGCAGTTTATGGAACGATCATGGAATGTAATGATGCATATTCCCATGTAAATATTTCTGATACGACTCTGGGCTGAGTCAAATTAGACTATAGGCATGCCAGATATTGCTGATTAATGCTTGACTAAGCATAATTTTGTCCGCTTTAATAATTGCTATACAGATGGATCATGCATGAATTTGCGTGGCCTTAAAGGCGTGTTCAGACGCTCAAACTTTTTGCTCAAAATTTGACGGTGAGTTTTTAACGAACATACCGTGCTGAAATGAGTCGAATCTGGGGTGTCCAAATTAGGTGGGGCCTGTTTCATTTTCAAAATGCCCTCGGGTAAACCGAATTATTTACGCATTATTTTCTTAAGCAGTAAGTAATTATTAAGCAAAACATACACTTAGGAAGCGTAACTTCAACATCTAGTTTTCGCAATATTCATGCGTCGCATCATTTGAAATACCTACTGTCTTTTCGAGCTCGGATTTTTCTGGTTCCGGTTCTGCACTCTATAATAATCACAAGAGTGGATGATATTTACCTGAAGAGTATGACACTATTCAGCTGAAGTGTACTCGTTCTAAACGTATATCGCGGTTTGTTTTGCGCTGTGCTCTCTGTATTTCATGGGGCAGTTCATCTGTCCACCGCGCATTTCACGGGGGGACAAAAATTTCCTCATTTACTTGATGGGGGATTTAGTTCCACATTGATTCGGTAGGGGGACTTTGCCTTCAACGAAATCGAGAGGGGTGTCGAGTTGATACCGACATGAATGCAGAAACAGTTCCAACCAGAGTTTTTTTCGCTGGAGCCAAAGTGAAAATTGCATTTTGTCTCAAAATAAAAGTGCAATCCCCTTTCGACAAAAGTGCAAATTTTCAATCATTTGAAACAACATTGTGCTTGCTTCGCCACGGCTTGCCCTTAGGGGCGCCCTTGCCATTACCCATAGTCCAATTGTTGCGGATATCCAGGCTTTTGCAGTGGCTGCAGATGACAGTGTCCGTCAAAAATTAATGATTGGCCCTCGGATGGGCCTTCGACCACCGGGCCCAAGTGGCCTGCAAGTTCTTCTTAGCCTTCTGCGGAGGTGACGCTCTAGCTCGACAGGTTGAGCGTCATCGTCGTCACCGCCGGTAGCAATCTCGGGCTCGGCCGGTGTGAAATAGTCACGTATTTTTACTTATATTTTATTTAATAACCGCAATGCATTAATGCCATATAACAACAGATAGGTGCAGATTTGGCCTATAAATCCACATCTACTTGCTGTTATAAGCTTGCAGTAAATCATACAAATGGGGAGGGGAATATGGTGGGGGTTACGGAGTACGTTGCTACAAAAAATTTCTAAAAATGTTAAAAAAATTTTCGTCAATACCCATTCCGTTATTTCAATGCTGGCTTTGGTTCCAGTCCAGGTGTTGCAGTTGCAGATTCTGCAATTAAAAGTATAAACGTAATGTAGAAGTGTCATGTCGACTATCAAGTTCCAAAGTTTCACATGTCAAAGAATCTTGCGCTTTTTGGGTCATTTTTCTCAAATTTTAGGGCAAATTTCGAAGTGAAAATTGCAGTTTTGCCTCAAAATCAAAAGTGAACTCACTCATTTCAAAAGTGCAGATTGCACAAAAGGGTGCAAAAACCCTGGTTCCATCACAGCTTATGAAGACATCGGGCTGTCTAGTATGAAGTTAGCCCTGTCTCGTGGCCATGAAGCTGCAGCATTATAGATGCATAGCTGATTACTTTGAGTTGAATCATGATTGTGATAAAAACATCAGTTTATTATTTACGTAATGGGTATGTTTTACGCAGTGAATATCATTCCAGCAACAGATTCGAAACAGAAGAAAGCATTGGAAAAATGAATGCAAAATTATATTTAATTTACAGTATCAACAACATAACATATCAAGAAGTGGGTTGGCCTTACGACGGGGACAAACTGCCGCCTCCATAAAATCGAGGGGACGAATTGTCCCCTCACGAAATACATGGGGACATTTGGGGAAATTTGTCCACTTTAATTTTGAGGGGGACGTTGTTCTCCTTACGAAATGGACGGGGACAAAAATTATCCCAACCTCCACGAAATACTGGAGTGGAGATGTTCTCCCATGAAATGCAGGTTGCTGCAGATGAACTGTTTCACATCCCATGAAAAACAGGGCGACAGCCCAAAACGCACCCGCGATATTCCTGTAGCCTTACAAAACTTGAAGAGTATCATACTTTTCTACAAAATGTCAATCACTCTTGATAACAATAATCTTTTACGCGAATTTTTAATTAGTAAAGTCGCGGCCCGAAGTAAGTGCAATCGAAATCGATCGAAATTTCGTTTAATCGAAATTGCTCGCAGTTTCGTTTAATTGTAATTGATTAACGGGACAAATTTCGGTAGATTTATATCAATCTAAATTTAACTTTGGCAAATCTAATTAAAGCAGGTTTCCGTTCGCTCCTAACACATGGTAGA